>JADLZK010001105.1:0-94208 GCA_015847255.1 Hyparrhenia diplandra
AGCGGATCGTCGATCCAACCCGCGACGGCGTCATCCGCAGGCCGGGGAGGAGCTACTGTCGGGCTGGGCGAAGGCTAGACCGCGGCGTCCGCGCTGCGGCAGCAAATAAGGCTGCTTTGCTTGCAATTCTTCATAGAACCATTTAATTTGGTGATGGATACACACATGTCGAGTCATACATACACATCTTGAGTTACTCCTTATCTCTAAAAAGAATAGATTATTTCTAGAATTGTCTTAAGTTAAAGTTTTTGAACTTTTGGCTGAATTTGACGATTTATGTTATCAAATCGAGTATCATTAGATTTATCATAAAAATGTTTTTCATAAAGGGCTCATTTTATATTATAAATATTGTAACTTTTTATAAAGTTAGCAGGACTTCAAAAATTGATTCATATATTATTAAGAAATAGATCAAAAATGATATATATGAAATCAAATCATTATTGGGCTGTGGTATATCTCGATGAAGTATAAGGATTCTTCTGCGGCAATCTAGCTACATCTATCTACAACTAATGAAAAGCCCCATTTGACAACGTGGAAGCCTAGCCGTCGTGACACCTTCCCTCCCCTCTCCTTGCATACAGTAGAACACTTATTTGCTAACAAGAACATGTCACGCCCACAGGGATGGCGACGGTGGCCCCATATCGTAACGCGGATCGGTAGCGGGCGTCGCCTCGCGTAGCCACATGGGGCTGGATGAGGTGAAGGGCCCCGGCGTGACATCACCCGATATCGGTGGCCGGGTGGGCGTAGGGTGGCGGCGACGGTGAGTTTCTCTTCTTCCTCGGCTGCCCCCTTTCCTCCTCGCTTGGCGGCGTCGTGGGGGCTGATGCAGCTCAGCACTGGGCCCTGGCGACTAGATCGATGCCTGGCGGTCGGATCCAGAGCGCCCCGAGGCTGGATCCGGGGCTTTGGTCCGAATTCTCTCCCTCGTTACGGTCCCGGGCCACGTGGGCTAAGCTGGCGACCGCGATGGCGGGGCATCGCGCGTCGCGAGCGGTTCGCGTAAGCGGCCCGGCTATGTTGGATCGCGAGGTGCCCGGGCGGTGGCGGTCGACATCGACTCGGCGTCGCGTGAGGTGGGCGAGTAAGGATGGTGCTCCATGAGGTCGTAAGTTTGGCGGGAGTGGTGGCGCATCTTTGCGAAACTACGTGCATGGCTGGCGTGTGCGGTGCCCTTAGGGATAGCCCCTGCGAGGTTTGGTGACGGTGGCGGCGATGGAGACTAGGCTGGGATCGGCATGCAGGGTGGCGTCGGTCTTTGCGGTTACTAGGGACAAAGCTTGGAGCGGCGGCGTCTATGGGTGCGATTTCCGATTGAGAGCGTCATGTGCGCAACATTATCCATGGGTGAAAACCGGTCCTCCCCTTGGACATGCGGCGTTGGGCGTCGTAGCCTCCGTGAAGGCGTTCTTGTGGATTTCAACTTCGGTCTTGTTGTCTAAGGAATTCTGTTTAGTTTCGAGGTTGGGTCGTCGTTTTACTTTGTTATTGTGTGCGCCCATGAGACTCTTAGCCAGCCAGTGTCTTACCGTAGGGTGGACACGCTATGTTTCGTAAAGTCTATTCTCTCTCTTATTGAAGAGAATTCGAATGATGGACTAGGGGTGAATAGTCCTTCTTAAAAACTAATACGCGCAGCTAAGCAAAACAAAGAAAATTAAGCTATTAAACTAGCCAAGACTACACCCTCTTTATAACTCAGGCACCTCCAGATCCTACATAAAAGCAAATGGAGTCGGGCTAGCTAGAAACTCTCTAACAATTCTATTGCCCAAAATCACACACAAACCCTAAGCACTAGTACTTCAAACCGGGAGCTCCTGCACAATTCTAGTAAACAAATCACCAAAGCCAAACTAAGCTCTAGATGCTCCAAGGACAATGGATGCACAATCCCAAAACCAAGAGCTCAACTTTGCCAGCTTCACAAACTAAAATGAAACACTTAGATAAGCTACACAAGCAAACTAGTTTACTAAAGATCACTGCTTCTACGCTTACACAAGCAAGAAGAGCAATTAGAAACAACACTGCAGCTTCTAATTGCAAGAGCAACTACAAGCACAAGATATATATATATATATATATATATATATATATATATATATATATATATATATATAAGAATGTAAATACAATGCTTTGTGAGCGGAGAATGCAAACCAGGAAGAGTAGACACAAATTGACACGGTGATTTTTGAGAGGTATCGAAGCTTGCCAACTTCCTAATCCTCGTTGGGCGGTGCACCCACGTTATGCCCGCAGAAATGGCGCTCTCGGCCAACTCCACTCAAAGGGGCTCGCAAAGCAATCACACGATGGGGACCCTCTTGGCCACGATCTCCAACTAGAGTTGCCCTTTGCGATCTCGAGGGGTGAGCGCAAAACCCCCTGACGTCTCTTCCTCAGGGCACGCTGCAATCTCTATGGCGTGCTTCCGCGAGACCTCTCGTCACCAAGCCATCTAGGAGGTGGCAACCTCCAAGAAGTAACAAGCAATCCGGCTTGCAGCACGAACACCTAGTGCCACTCGATGCAATCTCGCTATGCAACCGCACTAGAATCGGCTCACTCACTCAATCGAATGATCAATCTCTTGCACCGCGTGAGTAGAGGCTCCCAAGCACTCTCTAAGCAAGGACACAAAAGTCCCCAAGGTGCTAAAAGCTTCACTCCCATGGCGACCAACGGGTATAAATAGCCCCTCTCAAGGAACTAGCCGTTATACGCCCTTCACTGGGCACTTTTTAGCTGACCGGATGCTCGGCGTCGAGTTCACATCGGCCGGGCAGCGTCGGTCGCAGCAGCCCGAAAAACCTCTGCGGGACATGGCCGGGCGCTCTCGGCCGGGCGCGGGAAAGCTGACGGGGACGGCGTCGGTCAATAGCCCTCAATGCCCTCTCCAGCGGTCACTTTTTCGCGCGAAAAACGCTGATCGGGCGAGGACCGGGCGGTCGGTCGCGACCAGACCGCGTAGTCACTGCGTCCGGCCGACTACCGGTAAACGGCAATATTCCTTCATCCGAACTCCGCTTTCTGGTGATCTTGGACTCTGGAAAGCTAATTCAGAGGGAATAACCCACATATGTTTTGATCCAAAGCTCTATGGAGCAAAGCAGTATTCCACCTAAGAGCCAACCACGTTTCCTGAGAACACGAAAAACTCTTCTTTCATCTCCAACACCTTCCCTTCCTTGCAAATGCCAACACCACCAAGGTACAACCTCATGCATGTAAGAAGTATTTTCACAATCATTTTCAAAGGATTTTCACTTGCACTCTCACCGCTACTACTCGATCCTAAACACGCCGTTAGAAAGTTAGGATCGCATAGTTACACTAGATGACCGATATGTAAGCAAGTTTGCCCTCTGATAGTGCGGCCATCTATCCTAACCGTCAAGAACTTCTCTACTCAACATTAGAGCGGTGAAATGAAATGCCACAGGTTATACCTTTGCTTTGTGCATTTCCATTTCCTCATCTCCTCCAATGTGCCAATGGAACACATGCAATCGACACGATCAAGAAAGATATGATCCACTCCATATCATCACATGACCTTTGTTGATCCATCGATCCTTGACTTGCCCGCTCTTCCTTTGTCACCGGTCCATCGGCGCCAAGTCTTGCTCAAGCTTCACCGTCTTCATGGTACATCGGCTCCAAAGCCTCAACTTGCCCTTCACCATTGCAGAAGCGGGTCCATCAACAAGCCTTGTCTTGATCTTCATCATCTTGGTCACATGACTCCATGTCATGTCACATATGCAATGAGTTCCTTCTCACCATCACTTGTGGACTAATCACCTATGTATATCTGCATCATACATTATTAGTCCACCTAATGTTTACCACTCAATTACCAAAACCAAACAAGGACCTTTCACTTATTAGTATATGCCAAGAAATTAGATCTTTCAAAAAAAGCCCGGCAAAAGTGCACACATAGCGATACTTAATTATCCGCTGTTTTAAAATAGGGCATTAGGACTTTGTCGATAATTTCTTAAAATTATATGCATACTTATTGTGCGTAAAAAGTTCTATCGGTATGTTCAAATCCATATATCTTCAAACTACATAAATGATTTGTAAGACAAAACCCAAAATTTAACAATCTTAAAGCATGATTTGCCCCTCAATAAATGAATGCCAGTCGCAGCGGGCACCTTTACATGCCCACCATGCTTAATCCATATTAACATGGCGGATAGTTTATAAAGGCCTACAATGGTTAGCAGTTAACCGTGGCATGCGGATTTGGGCACACATCATGGTTCATGATGATTAACGTGGTGAGCATTCCTAATGTGCGAACATATGGCGTTGATGGGCCCGGCATGGTGTAAGCCGAGCCACCAAGCCGGCCGGGCTATCGGAGGAACATAGGGGGATTATTAACATCTAGTACCTGAGGAACATAGGGAGTTACACTTGCTACTAGTGAGATTATTAAGTTCTACTCTTTTCTTGGGGAATGTTATTTTGCAATTTTGAAAACGCATGTTTGGCATAATAGTTGTTTGTTAAATATTTGCTATGTCTGCCTCCTGTATACCATCTCAAGAGAAATATCTGTTTGGCCGCGAACTTTTTGCAAAATATATTTGCAAAATGCAATTGATTGATGATCAACATTGATCATGACACTTAAGCAAATTAGGCGAGAGTTCTCCAAGTAGCTCCACTGTGCACTTTCAAGAAAGCCTCCGTCACAATTCCACATCAATTTTTTTTTTGTCAAGGGTCGTTTAGGCGCTTTCGATTGCATGACAAAAAAGCACTTGGCAAAGAGATCTTTGGAATCACAATTTTTTGCCAAGTGAGCTATGTAAATGTAGGTGCCACTTGGCAAAGCCTTTTGTTGAGTGTTTTGGTGTTTGCCGAGTGCAAAAGCATTTGTAATCCCACTACTCTTGAAAAGCTTAATTGGCATTTTTTTTGATTAACGGTAGCAGTTTTTGTGATCACCAGCAGCGTAATGCCTTGCTGTAATCAATAACCGTGGCAGTTTTCTAAACCTACAAAAACCTACGATAAATACTAATTATGGCATTTTTAAAAATTCCCACAATTAATATATAAAACACTCCAAATCTAACCTAATGGCCTCGTATGGGCTTGGTCACCGCCGCCGCCACGGTAGATCCCCTCATATCACGAGGCTAAATCGGCCGCTAGGTCGACGAGATGCGGCGCAAGGGGGCTGGCCGCCAAGTTGTGTGGCGTCGCTGCGTGGTTATTGCCCCCGCCGCTGGCGCCCAGGGTCGCCATGCCACCGCCCACTGTCGCTAACCCATGCCGCCATGCGATTACTGCGCACAAGTGCAAATGAGCATAGACTCCAAATGGGTCATCAAAGAGAGAAGAAGGGAGAGCCATCGAGAGAAAGGAAGGGAGAGAAGAGTGATGGTGCGTGCGCTGAGTGGAGTGGCCGAGGGAGTGGAGGAGTGGGAGTGAAACCCTAGAGCGGGAGTATATATACTGAGTCATTTATCGGGCTGAGGTGGGCTTTACTAAGTTAGAATGCACGTCACCTTTTAACTATGACGGACCTTTATAAATTAACCGTCACTAAAATGGGGCATTTAACATGGCTGTTTTTTGGGTAAATCGATTTACCATGACAGTTTTTAACCATCGTGGTTAATTTTAAAAAGCGACATAGTTAGTTGAGGAATTAACCATGACGTTTATTTAAACCGTGTTAAAGAAATCTAAAGGACATATAAAATCATTTTTAGTAGTGTCCGATAGTGAACTAAACAAGCATGCACAAAATTTTTTTTGGTAGTGTTCGATAAGGCCGTCTCAATGGGGTTTCATGAAGGGTTTCATGCACATTAAATAGGGTGCCACATCACCTTTTGCATGAAACCGGAGGAGAGAGAAGGAGAAAGTTTCATGGGGATGAAACTCTCGAACAAGACGATTACCTAGTCTCTTTGAGTCATGGAATTAAATGTCAATGAAACTGTGGAATGAAATTCTCCATTGAGAGTGAGGGTTTCATACATGTTTCATACTATTTTACATAACATGGCAGTCTTGGAAACAACACCATGAAACCCTCCATTGAGACCGACCTAATGAACTAGGCAAGCATGCAGTCGACCATACAAAAGAGAGAGAGAAGTGTTTGGGGATGGGAATATATGGTGCCCGTGTGCGTGTCCTGGGTGTCTTTAACTAACTTTGTTCTTGGTATGCCGGCCACGATGGCCATGAGATCGAAGAATTTAGGTAGTCAGACGTCATCATATATATTTGTACATGGATATGCCCAGTGCCCCTCTCTTTTCCCTTCCATGCACCCAAAGGTCAAGCGAGCTGTCTGGTGGACGTACATGTTCATTCGTTGCAGCCTAGGGACGATGTCTCTGTCTGTGAGGACGCGTTCGCGCGTGTACAGCGTTTGATTGCAGCCACACATCATTAAATTCTAGAAGTACGAGTTTGCAACATTTCTAATTAATAAACAATGGAGACAACAAAAGAAAAACCATCACCAACATTTTTAAAAATTACACTAAAAAAAAAAGGTATATATATTTTTTTGAAAGAATCTGGCGTGAGAGCTGCCCGCTATATTAAAAAGAAGGGAGCCCAGACAGGCAAGTACAAACTTAACTACAACCAAAAGAAAACTGCACAAAGAGAAAGACAAAGAAGAAAAAAAGAACACTCCGAGAGTGACAATCAAAACTGAAGGCGATGGTGAAAAAGAGACTATCGAGGTGCTTTGCTCTTGCCATGATCCACATTCTCACTTCTTCCTTAATCTTCTGAAGAACCCCAAAGCTTGTGGACTCAGATCTATGGAAAATTCTCGCATTCCTTTCCTTCAGTTTTCCCAGCAAACTAAGATGATGAGCGAACAGAGGCCTCTCCTGCAGCGCTTAGGCACAACTGCTATGGCTGACCACCACTTCTCAAGGCTATCGCTAGGCGGCCATTCGTCAGGTGCAAGTTGTGGTTTGCTGCCCATGAAGCGATTTCACGCCACAAGTGCTTTGTGAACCTACAGTCTTTGAAAAGGTGCAAGCCCGTTTCCGCATATATTCTGCATAATGGACAAATTCTCGATTTGGCCAATTCCGTACTTCCAGCCTGTCTGCAGTCCAGATTCGATTTTTGTATGGCAAGTCAACTGAAGAATTTGCATTTATGGCAAGTCAACTGAAGAATTTGCATTTAGGTGGTGCCCACGGTTTCCAAATAATGGCTTCGAAGTTATTGCGGGTTGCACCAATAAACTGGGCATGGTAAGCTGATGAAGCAGAATATTCTCCCTTTTCCTCGAATTTCCATGTGAGTGCATCTGGCGTCCCTGCTCTAGCTGGATGCATCTAGTCTTTTGCCATAGACGTGTGTACTCGATGAAGTGCTGGGCAGAGAAACTTGGATGCTGTAGGTTGATGTCGCGTATCCAAGTGCTGGCAAATAGAGCTTGGCGAAGGGTTCTATTCTTTCTCTTGGAAATGGAGTAGAGCTGTGGCGCAATATCACAAAGTCGTTGGCCATCCATAGGCCCACCTAAAGATTTTTGGTCGATGCCTATGTTACACACTGCCGCTGCCTCTAGTCACCCCCCCACAACCAGCCATCACCAACGGCTAACTCACACCTAGAACATCTAAAACGGAATCAAATATACTGATTATTGGAGACTCAAATCCGGTGAACCTCCAACGCGGTGTCGCAGGACGAGGCCTGTTTAGATACTAAATGTTTTGGGTTCGGCACACTGTAACACTTTTTTGTTTGTATTTGGTAATTATTATCCAACTATGGCCTAACTAGCCTCAAATGATTCGTCTCATAAAACTAAACTAAACTTAGTAATTAGTTATTTTATTTACCTATATGTAATTCTCCATGAATGTGTCTAAAAGTATTTGAGATTGGAGAGACTATCTAAAGAGGCCTGTGTCGAAGAAAAAATGCCATGAAAGATGAGTAGCAATCTTCCCCGTATCTTTGAGCATGCATTACCGAGTTTTAGAACAAGAATAAACGGAGAGTTACGATAGTAGTTGTTGGACACTAGTACATAATTTATTTTGCGTTATGGGCTGTTTTGATTAAACGTGGCAGGTATTGGGCTCGTCACAGAGCGAGATGTCACGGTTAATTTCAGATTAACCGTGATGGACATCCTAACGTGTCCATCATGGTTAATAAATTCACCATGGCAGCACGTTAGGATGCTTGTCATGGTTAATCATTTTAGAAAAATATAAAAAAAATCCACGAGCCCGCCAGCAAGCTTATTCTTGAGCCCACCGACGGGTACGTTCTCGAGCCCACGACCGGATCCAAAACCCTAGCGCCGCTAGGAGGAGGGAGCTGGACGTCCACCGCCGCGGTTAGGTTCATCTTGGCGTCGTCTCGCTAGATTGAACCCAAACCCTAGCACCGCCGGGAGGAGGGAGCTGGGCCTGCTGGATCTAGACCACCCATGCGCGTGGCACTATTGCCTCCCCCGTGCGCACCGGATCTGGCCATGGGAGGGGAAGGACCTACAAAGAGGCTGGAGAGAGGAGTGAGGGAAATGGAGAGAGGAAGAGGGAGATGGGGAGGAAGAGGTAGACCCAAGCTCCTGTGCGCTGGTCCTGGGCGAGGATCCGCGTGCGCGTGGAGGAGGGAGGGGCAGCGGCTGCCAAGATGGGAAGAGAGCGGTCGCGGCGACCGCCACGTGACGAGGGAGGGAGCGAGGCACCGTGCGTGCGAGAAGGGGAGCGGCGCGTGCGAAAGAAGAACAGCGCCGTGCAGTGGGTGAGAATGAGAGGAGAGGAAGGGAGAGTGGATGGACAAACCCTAAGTGCTCATATTTATACGGAGACGACTGTCGGTCCTCTTGCTAGACCCCTGTTGAGCTCCGTATTTTCTGTGACGTGCTTTTAAGGTTGCCCACCATGAAAAATAAATTTATCTTGGTGGGCATTTTTAATCCGCCCACCACAGAAAATCAATTTACCGTGGCAGACAAAAATGCACGTCATAGTAAATAAACGCCCGCCATGGTTAATCGGGGCATTAACCGTGACATAAAAAAATGTCCATCACAGTTAATATTTAGAGGTGTCTCACAAAATCAATTCTATACCTGGGAGAAAGGTTACTTTTTTTCATCATACCAAAAAAAAATTAACATTAGAAGTGACTTTACGAAACTGTCGGAAATGCTCGGTTGAGGAGATTTGCCTGGCCTAATAACATGGGTGGAGTTCCTCTTTTATTTTATTTTTTTTGAGGTTACATTGGTCGATTTTTTTTATAAAGGTTACCTGCTGGGTGGAGTTAGTTACACATACGTATCTCTTCATTGTCCCAACTAGAATGTGTATGTGCCTTTATTTTGAGCGCCGATGTATATTGGGTCGTCGTTGCCATTTTAGCTTAACCTTTCGCACCCTCATGCGGCCAGCAGCCATTTTATGTCGTACAAGCTCTCGCATGTTTCATGAGCTATATATTCGCCGCCTCGCAACCAATAGAGAATCGACTTGACTGGACTGGACGACTCCCGACTTTCCCCTAGTGGAAATACCATCGTATCCACTGATGCACATGCATGCATATATATCGACGTGGAAGCCACTAGAGCTCGTGTGCCTCTCTAATACTCCTGATACATATATATACAATCAATTACGACCTACCACTCCGTTCCAATTTGTAGTTTGTTTTTTTTTTAACTCTAAATTTGACTACTCGTCTTATTCAAAAAAATTATGAAAAATATAACTTCTTTTGTTGTGGCATGCTTCATTAATTAAAGGTACTTAAAAATGACTTAAATTTGGCTATATTTGCACAACTTTTTGAATAAGGCGAGTGGTTAAACTTGAGGTCAAAAAATTCAAACGAACTATAAATTAGAACGGAGTGGTATTACATATATACATCCAGTGGCGGAGGGTACGTGGTGAATCTGAAATTAGAGGGCTGGGGAGAAATTAGAGCTACCGGCAATGCCAGGCATGCATGCATTTGTTGCTTCCAATACTCTGCCTTTTTCCTTTTTTTTCATTTTGCAAAAAATAATCACACAGTGTCACAATTAATTATGATTTGTAGCCTTTTCTCCTTTCCCTTGAATCGCATTAAGATTTCAGAGGCTCAAAAAATATGTTCGTTGTTCTTTTCTTGCCTCTACGTACGAGGCTCTGTCACTGTATTTTATCTACATATATCTAGTCTATCTAGTTAATACAAGCATTACCTAATAGCAAATTAAAGATTGACATGTATCATTTTCACGGACGATGGTTCACTAAGTTGTTTTTTCGATGAAACCTACGTACCAAGTATCTCTAGCACTCCATCCGTTCCAAATTATAAGTTGTTTTGTTTTTCTAGATATATAGCTTTTCCTATGCATTTAATTATATACTATGTCTCTAGATCTATAATAAAAGAAATGCATCTTCTTTTTAGCGATAGCGTCCAAAGCAAAGCAAAACCCTTTGAGGTGGCTAATTTCTCCATCTTAGCCCGAAGATTATATCTACATTACTCTTGGGTGTGATATATAATAATATATATCAGGGATAAAATAAATAAAAAGCATGCAGATTTGGTAATATATAACACATACGTGCTGGAATCGAATAATATATGGATGATGAATGAGCGAGGAGTCAGTCAATATATGGATCGATGACGTCCCCTTGATCCGAAAGTAGTGGAGCAGCAAGAATGGCCACTTTCCTTTGCTAGTATATGATGCATGCTTTGCCTGAGCCTGATATGCCTTGATTGAAACCCATCCACCACGAATTACCCAGCTTTGCGCTCGCACTTATATACTCCTGCTTACTTGCTTGCTTGCACTTGCCACTCTGTGGCTTTACTCTCACTTACGTGTGTATATATATGAGCCGGAGTATATGAGCACGTGGCAGCTTCGGGTTGGCTGCGCTGACGTCAGCATGACGTAAGCACGGGCGTCGGTGGAACTGGCTGACAGGTGGGTCCTGTGATGACGTTCGGATGGCGTCACCGATGACGTGGAGGGCAACGGCCGCGGGTCAATGACAGGTGGGACCGGCTGGAGTCGCGGCCGGTGGGACGGTCGACCGTTGACCAGTCAACGGTCAATGGGCTTCGGCCGGGCCATGGCGGCCGATGGGCCGGGTTTTGGGCTGGTAGCAACAAGCTCCTACTTTTTGTGCGCCGCCGCGCCGGCCAATTAAACTATATATATACATATAGTAATCAAAAAGTTAAATCAAGCGATGATGGATGATCTAGGAAATTAAACTACAAAAGTAAGAATCTACTAGCTAGCTACCAAAGAAAGCACTTGCACGCTAGCTGACGGTATGCACAACTTTATGTGCATGTGTACTTGGTTTACCCTATATCCATCGATCGATGTGTATATCTCATGCACAGCACAGCCAGTGTGGATGACGTTGTCACTAGGTACGGTCCTGTCTCAGTCACACTTCTTCTTCTTCTTCTTCTTCTTCTTCTTCTTCTTCTTCTTCTTCTTCTTCTTCTTCTTATATATAGGTAAACAAGCGCTGCGTGGCTGCATTCACTTGCATTTGCATGCCTAACTCATGCATGCATGCATGCTTCCGTGATCTAACGCATGCGTACGTACCAACCGTGCACATCAAAGGAAAAGGAATGGCACCAGCAACAACACGTACATACCAGTTGCCGTTAGCGGTCGACAGAAAGTCGTTACCGCCGCCGCCACCGTGCACATGCAGAGCGTCCTTGTTCTCGTCATCACAAGGCGGCGGCGGCGGCGACGATGTGGTGCGGCAACTGGTGATGGGGGCGCGTTGGCGTTCGTCCCTGTCGTCGGGCCTCCGTGCCGCCCTGGCCTGCACCATCGTGGGCCTCGTATCCCTCTACGCACCGGCGGTGCTCCGCCACCACATCACCTTCCCGGCCTTCTCCTACGTGGTCACCGTCATCCTCATCACGGACGCCACCGTGGGCACGGCCCTGCGCGGCGGCGTGAGCGCGCTGCAGGGGCACCCTCATGGGCGCCGCGCCCTCGGTGGCGGCGCTGTGGCTCGCGCACCGCACGGGCGCCGCCGACTCGGTGGTGGCCACGTCGGCCGTGGTGGCGCTGACGGCGTTCGCGGTGGCGCTGCCGGAGTCGGTGGGCCCGGTGGCGAAGCGGATCGCGCTGGGACAGGCCATCATAGTCTACGTGGCACGGTTCAAGCAGGGGGAGCAGCCGAGCCGTGGCTTGGCGCTGCTGCTGCTGCACCCGGCCAACGTTGTGGTGTGCACGGCGCTCGGGGTGGCGGCGGCGCTGCTGGCCGTGCTGCTGCCGTGGCCGAAGCTGGCCACACGGGAGGCCAGGGACAAGAGCAGGGGGCGTACAAGTTGGTTGCCGCCGAGAGGGTTAGGGTCCTCGCTGACGCCTTTGTTATTGGTGTGGGTGTGGAGGCCGAGGCGTGCAGCCGGCAGCGGCGATGGCAGATGGCGGCGTGCATGTCGGAGGCCAACCGGCTGGCCACGGCAAGTACGACCATCCTCAACCGAATCAACGCCATCAAGGTACGGTACTTATTAAATAAGATAAGCAGAGATCAGCATCCATACATTAGTACTGTATATATGTACGTGTTGCTGACTTGACTTGTGCATGCCTTGCCTGCAGGAGGATTTGCAGTGGGAGCGAGCGATAGTGGTTGTGGACGACAACAAGAGCAGCATCGAGATGCCACTGACGGGAATGCAGATGGCATTGGCAATGATGCAACAACAAGCCGACGGCCGCCACCCTGATACAGGCCTGAGGAACAATCACAAGATGGTCGGCCTTGTCATGGCGATGAGGGACGAAATACGCCTCGCCCTCCTCACGCCCAACAAACAGAGACAGAGCATGGCCACGGCCACCGCCACGGCCAGCAACAAGTCAGTCTGCTACTTGCCAACTCTGACCAACGACGACGACTACCACGTGGCGCCTTTTTTCTTCATCTTCTCCCTCTATCAGCTCCATCGTCGCTGCTGCGGTGGTGATCCATTGACGGCTTCCATCCCCAACGCCAAGCAGCAGGTAGCGCTGGCAACGACAGGGCAAGAATTACTAGTATTGGAGCAACAAGTAGATGAGCAAGTGGCCGGGCAGGACGATGATCCATCTTCACAATCACAAGCAGAAGCAGGAGAGGAGAGGACACACGGCCTATCAACTGGCTGGTCGTGTCGGCGTCGTCGGCTCGTGGTGGCAGTGGCAGCCATGGGGAACGCCGGTGGCGTACCTTCCGCTTCGTACGCCGGCCTACGTGTCCAGTTCCTATTGGGCTTCGTACGCCAGTCCCCGCTCCGATCGATCGGCTCCATGCGACCTGCTTGACGCCCGCGGCTCCATAGCATCGGCTCGCTTCGAACCCGCTCGACGCACTCGTCTGGACTCCGCAACCGTTCGAGAGGCTCGCGGCTCAGGGTGAGATGCTCGGCGCTGCATCTTAATTGTTTATTACCCAAACATGTATGTACGTCAGTGTGATGTCATGTTTTCGTAGACCCATAGATTGATTTACGAAGACATGGCAGGCCGGCTCTGTGTTATTATCAAATTGTTTATGTATAGTGCGTGCACCATATATAATGACGTGCCGATCTTGCTCTTCGTGAGCTGCGTAGAAAATGTTTCAGATAAAAATAAATAGGGCACAAAGCAAATTATTTTGATTACATTTATATATAATAATAACTTAATGAGAACCATTTCCGTCTTTTATTTTGGAGCATTAATCCACGGTCGCATCGTCTCCATCCAGGCATGAGAAGCATAGATACATACTTAGATGAACACCAAAATAGAGCTCAGTTATAGTTTGATAAAAAAAATCAAATTGTAGTCAAACTACAATTGTCTAAAGATAAAAAACAGTTACTGAGAAACACTGAAACAAGTTTTGTGTCGAGGACATATAAAATACATTCTCCAGAATACACAGTGACGGGCTAAAGTTGTAACACTATCCGAAATCATTAAAAGGGCGCAATTACATAGATTCATGATTTTCCTCTCCATCAAAACGTAACTCTCTAGCAGCAGTTTGCGTTGTAGCATTCTGGTCGACTCCCATTAAAAAGACTTGTGTATCCTCCGGTATGTATGAAGCAGTCATTGCGGAAGGATTTACAAAATAATTGAAGTGCGGCATCATGGAATTAGCATATCCACCTTGAACTAAAGGAACATGTAAAGTGAAGATGACCCAACAGTATTTTCCTATGTCATATCACAATAGAGTGTTCATAAATCATTCATGTAATGGAATAAATTATAAGAATAGGTAAATGTCTTACAATTATTTGGCGTGGCACAACATATTCATCTCTTGTTTCTACATCATTATATTCGAGCTTCACCTACAATGCAATTTATATGACAATAGATTGTTTAAAATAAATTTTATACAGTGATAAAAATTATAGAATATGTCATTTACCTTTCTTTTGGGCAACCTTCTTCTTCTTCTTCTTCGTTGTGTTCTTTTCAACAATATTTTTATGACGTGTCTTCTTTGGACCTTTTATTACTTGTGGAATTTTGAATGATATGACAACATTTGATGGTTGTCCATCACATTCCTTAGGAGTAGGGAAATCTCATTGTTTTTTTCATGTACCTGGCTTAGATAAGTATACGCTTTCAAATTTACGCCATGCAAGGCTTTCGCAACTCAAGAATTAGTTCTTTCGATGACGAACACTTCAATGCAATAGATGTGGCCTGCGAGATAGAAGTGCAGACTGTGTTTTCAAATCTACCTCCTCGGTTCGGTTTCGAATGTAAAATCCACTTTTAGCATTTTTGTCCATCTAGGTAGTATATATTGAGATGGCAAATCATATACTTGATTCATATTGTACACCCTCGAGCATGTTTGCACAATAAAACTGTAAAATATAGTTACCAATTTAAATAATGTATTTTACGGAATGCACAATGTAATTTAAAAAACTTTTTAATAGTAACGTACCTATGCATTCAAACATTTGGCAAGAGCATGTAATGGTCAAATCTTCTTTATTCAATACTCTTTTTGTTGCTCCACGATCAGATTGCATATACTTAACAATGAAGGTCGAGGTTGTCCCCGTGTAGCTTCCAACAATTCACAAGACAATGTGAGCTGTCTTTTTAAATTCTTCCTCAAACTCTGAATACATTCTCCTTGTATATTTTCAAATTTGCAGTCTTCAACATTGGTAGATTTGGAATGTGCGGAATCGGGTGTCTTTTCGGCGTGACTGAAAATCAGCATCCAACTCATTTGACCTTAGACTAATCGCAACATTCTCACATTCTACAAGGAGTTCGAAAAGCCCGAGTCTCCTACGAAATCTTTTTTGAAGACATTATTCATACCTTCACTCCGTTGGGTTGAGTTCATATCTGCGTAAATGAGTCACGGTATACCGCAGCCCACTTTGCCCTCAAACCATATAGGTTTGCCATCCATGAGTTATTCTCAAGATTGTACTTAGCCAACAATTCATGCCATTTACGTGTGAAGTAAATCTCTACCCTATCTTCATAGATACAACTTTTGAAATCTGCCCGTAACTTGTTATCCGCCTTCTCCCTCGATATATCTTACGCATTTTTCCTCCGATATATCTTCGCATTCTCCTCCGATATGTCCTCCGACTTGTCCTTCAACTTGTTTTTGACGCATTAATCACATGATCGAGATGTTTAGCAGCATTTAAGCAAATATGCCACAAACAAAGACGGTGAGCTGTATTTGGGAATACATAAGCAATTGCCGCACGCCATTGCCGCATCTTGATCTCGTGAAAATTGTGCTTGGGTGCTTTCCGGACATTCTTTGCTAGAAAGGTCAAAAGAGCCAAACAAAAGATTCAATAGTCTCATCAAATATAAGGGCGCATCCAAAAATGATTGTTTGCTTGTGGTGGTTGGTGCCAAGAATCGGAGCAAAGGGCATTTCAAATTTATTAGTTTGAAATGTGGTGTCGAAGGACACAAACATCACCAAAGCATTTGTAATCCATGATAGACCGCCGTCGCCCAAAAGAAATTTGCTATCGACCGGTTTTTCCTTGTCCACCGAATCGCATAAAAAAAATGTTGGATCCACTAAGCGTTTATTTACGAGATATTCGGATAATGTTTGTGCATCATTGGCTTCTAAGTATTGCTGCGCCATGCGACCAATCTCATTATAGCAATCCGTCTTTGAAAACAGTATTTTGTCTTCCCCTCCATAATGCTCCTTCAAAAAATCAAAAACTTGGGCTGGCTTCATTCCATTCCTGCCGTATCCGCCAATTAATTGTCTATCGCCTCTATAACCTCTCGTTGAGACCTCAACTTATGTGCCTTATTTGGGGTGGCAAGATAATGGTTGTGCTCTAATACGACCTTTTAATTGCCCAAACATCTTCCTTTTGCGACACTAAAGCGCACACGGGCATCGCGAAGCGGTCCTTGAAACATCCCTTTGTGAATTTTCATTCCTTCGGTACCCTTGCCAATTGCAAACAAAATATTTTCGACTTAGACTATCATCCTTGCGGCGCCTTGTCTTGCTCTTTCTAACACTGAACCCAACCTTTCCCGCATATTATTTGTACATCTCATAGGCCTTTTTCTCGATTCGAAAGCCATTCCAATTTTAGGTTCGATCAAAGCGTACCACCCGCACATATGGATTCTCCTATCAATTAAAGGCGTAGTATAATAAAATAAAATAGTATATAGTCTCTCAAATTTTTTATTTTTTTTACCTCATTACATACTTCATTCTCGGCTAGTCCATCATGCATTATTTGTTGTTCCTCTTCATTCAAAGATTGAACATTCGATCTACAACAAGGAGCAATCATAAAGTCTAATAATTAAGAAACATGACCTTCACATGAGGCGATCATTAGAAAACAAGCATTAATAATTAAGAATTGAATGGAGCGATCATGTAATGGTCAAGCATTAATCAAGAAGCATTAATAATTAAGACATGGCAAAGCCGGAGTAGTTACCTCGGGATCGACGGCGACGGATCAGCGTGCTTTCGCGATCCAACGTCGGTGCCGCCCGGTATGGCTTAGCCATGTCGCCTACCGCCGGGCTGCAGCGATGTGAACGCCTCTCGTTCACTTCCATCCATGTTGTTTTCGCCGTCGTCGGGTAAAACCCTCTACATGCCGCCCTTCACCCATACAGAAGACGATGACGGCACTAGGCGCAGAGTCCAGCAGAGAAGCGATAGCGGTTCGACGAGGAGCGCAGACCAGGATCGCGATGGCGGCGGCGCGATGGCGCTGCAAGGCTCGTCGGGCTGACCTATCGTTGTGGATCGCAGTTGATCGGAGCCGATCTCGCGCAGTTAATACCTTGTGTGCTCGCGAGCGATCGGCATCAAGCGGGCAGCCCGAAGTCAAACGGAGCCGATCGGAGGCAAATAGGAAGCGGTGCTAGCGTGGGAACCAATTGCGTGATGGAGGCAAATAAGATCGCGACACGTGGGGAGGAGCACCAAAGCAAATGCAGCGGTGGCGTGCCCCCATAAATTTCCGGCAAGTGCGGCTTCTCCCTCGGCCTTGCCGTCCCGGCTTTGGCCTGCTCTTCAAAGAACGACCACGGCCACGGTCGGGTCTCATCGTCGCCACCACAATGACGGCGGCCGTGAATCCACTGGGTACGTCGCGTGGCGCGCGCCCACTGATACCGCCCCGGGCTCCGTCTACGGCGTTATCTGCTGCCGCTCATGTCGCGGCGGCTCTGCGCTTCACGCCCTCCTCCCTGGATGGTCCTCGCCGCCTTTCTCCGACGCTAGCCGCGCCACGCCCCCGGCCGGTGGCGTGGCGGCGCGGTATCTCGTCGTCATCATCATGGGCGCGCTACGGACGAGGCTCCATGGCCTTCACCGTCAGCGGCGCTGGTGGAGACCTTCATAGGCATCTCTGCGCCCGTCGTGGCGACCTTGTGTTCCAGCCCGAGGCCCGGGCCGTCGGTGCGAGCCGGAGGAGCAGCTTCGTCGCTGCGTCGCCACCACCTCGACCGGGGCTGCCTTTTGATTCGAAATATGCTGCCGGTACCTGCGGCCGGAGCTGGCCCTCTTGAGCAAGTGCGCCACGAGGCCGGCGGCGAGCCCACCTACCCAGGTTGCCGCCGTTCGGCGGCGATGCTCTGACAAGATCCGGTCGGCCTCGGCGAATGGGCGCGCCATCTGCGGCTCTACCACCGGGCACAACAGCGGTGGACTACGTGGGCGATGACACCATCATCCGCATCCGCTTGACCTCACCTCCAACTCCTTCACCCGGTGCCTCACATCTTTGGCACCACCATCGGGAAAGGAGGCCAAATTAAAGCCCAAGGCCAGGGGCGACCCTTTGAGGCAGCTTCGGTACCGTAATTGCCGTCAGCTATTTGCTACAAGGACGACGCTGGTCTTGGGGCTCCTTGTCAAGAGAGTGTTGTTCAAGTTCAAGGACGACCGGGCGTCAAAGAACAAGATGAGGAGAGATTCTTGCTCTTGTCTTTGCCTAGGCTCCATTGCCCCGTGCATGGGAGAGATCCACAAAGAGGCCAGGTACGGAGGCGCACATCTTAGACCTCAACAACCTGCAACTCAGCACTCACTGATATAAAGATTAATGAGTAAAATGCAAGAATATGCCATCAACTTGTGATCATTTTGGGCCATCAACTTCAAAAGTGCATTTTTAGGTTCAAAATCTTGTTATAAGGCTAGTTGTTAATGTTGCGCATGGAGGATTCTAGTTTTGTACCTTGAACCATTTTCATCTCCTCGCTGTAGCTTTTGTTTCTATCTCGGTGGATAGCTGGCGTGTCCAGTTCTTCAACGATGGAATGCATGGCTATTTAAAAAGCGAATGCTAGGCGATCCAAACTGTTGACAAGGTACCTTCTCGGTTTGACCCTCTTAGCCCCTCAAATTGGAATGGAAATCATCCTTTGAGTATCACGTTGGATCTGTAACATGAAATGCAGTGAACAATCATATCTGATGTCTTGTCAATTCTTGATGCCCTAATATTGTTAGCAAGTGTGCATTCTTGGTTAGATTACCTTTTAGCCTGTCTGGTGGGTAGACACTAGATTAGCTGAACATGCATACATGTACTCAGGGGCGGATCTACGGCCCGTGCTGCCTGGGCTATAGCACGGGCCCAGCCAGTTTGTCTTAAGCAGTACTCAGGGGCAGATCTACGGCCCGTGCTGCCTGGGCTATAGCACGGGCCCAGACCAGTTTGTCTTAAGCAGGATTCTATAGCACTGGAAATTTAATCTCCCACTCCATGCTGACCAAAACCCTATCCAATTTCTCTAGAGTCGGATTGTCGCCTAGGCCGGCCCATGTAAATTGACTACCCGTGAGCTCAATCTCTTTTAGTTCTAAAGATTCAATCACCGCATTAAAAAGGGTGGGCCATTTGACATCAAAAACGCCGGAGCTTTTATCCTCTGGCTTTCTCATAATAAATTGGGCTACCACACAGTTCTCCCTAAGAATATATAGAATCGTACTATGTGCCTGTTAATATTTTCCTATCTTTGCATTCCTCAAACAAAGTATCTTGATTATAAGCAGCTTATATTTTTTTGTCATTTTTCTGTGTGTAGTCATATTCTGGGGGCGCCTTCACTTCTTCTGGTCTTCTCATATCCCCTGATGAAGAGGTTCACATTTTGGGTATGTGCTGTATTTGTGCATATGGAGGCTTATATAGAATGATACTATATTATTACTTACAGAGTGAGGGCTTGTGTATATTTTGGTGCGTTAACAACAGCCTCAGGCCCATTCAACTGGGGAGCTTTATTAGGACGGGCTGCTATTAAGGAAAGCTTAGACCCCGCAATCATCCTTCCATTGTATACGGTGGTATATGTTGGACACTAGTGTATGATACTATATATGCGCATCGTGTGTTTACGTATTCCCACTCTTTCATACTTCATGAAGTGACCATTTAATGTTGTTGCAAAGTGTCTTATCCTTGTGTATCTTACATGCATCTCAGGACAAAGAAGATGACCTCCAAGTAGGAGTTAAGTCCACAAAGATTAAGATTTGGAGATTTGACCAAATCTTTTGGATTAGCGGCTTTGGTGCGGCATGCATTGGCAGTTTAGCACTCATGGTTACAATGCTGACCTTGGTTGGTGTTTAGTGTGATACTTGAATGAAGTACTATTATTTTTTACTTGATATTGACTCTAGGCCCGAAATCATTTCAAATAGGATGGCCCTACTATCCATTTCTACTAGCTGCAAATGCACGTTAGCGTGGCGGAGGTTTCAAGCGTGGATCTGTCTAGCCGCTAAGATTGCAACATGAAGTATGTTCTTCTTGCTTGGAATATCCACTTCCTATTGCCATTTTGATGCCTACATAATGTGGATCCACATTATGTGTGATGTATCCACCTTAATTCAGTGAATTGATGTCCTGCAGGTTTGTGTCCAACAAGTGGTTTGGAGCTTTGGTATTTAGTGGGATTCTATTTGGGCGTCTTGTATCATGATGATCATTTGAGGAAGCATGGTGTGTTTCTACGATGGGCCCAGTGGAACCTAAGCAATTTTTATGATGAGATGTAGCAAGACTACCAAGCCCTTGAATCTGGACTCTAGGCGGCTAGCTAATGTGAGGTGGCGCAGAAGCGGACTTTGTAACCTCGTTAACACATATCGTAGCATATGCTTTCATCCTTGCTAATTGACTTTTTTTTAACAATCATCAAACCTTGGCTTGTGAAGCAGGCTGTTTTCCAAGCATATCAATTATGTTGGTGCTCTCCACCTCGTGTACGTTGTTCACGGTATAAGACAAGATCAGAAGAGACATGAAAAATATATTGTTGTACAGCAGTCAGATTCTTGTGTCATTTATATATGTTACGTATGCCAAAAGATGACTGGCCAGTCATGCACTTGTTTTTTTGGGCCTTTTGTCACCTTGAGCTAAAAACACGTGGGCAAAACATTGCAGTATATTGTAGTACATGAATGCAGAAGCACATACACCGATGTGTCCAATACTTGGTCGAGGGCGAGCCGCCTTACTATCGATGCTTTCGTTTTGAATTGAGCGCCTTGGAATCAATCATCATCAACCATGTGTGCCCGGGAGTCATCAATCAATTTAGGCAATTTGTAGCATGGTTTTGCTACCTTGAGTTTTGCTCCATTGTCATCTGTCTAGTATCCCGTATATATATGCAAAGGTAGTCCAACGGCAACTATCGTGGCTTCGGGCCTTTATGTGGGTTCCCCCCGCCCGCCCCATCACCCCTTGATTCCTTTTTTTTTTCTATAAGAAAATGACACATGGACTACTTCCCCGCAAAATTCATGCGGACCCTCGCTCCATGAAAAATATAATAAGCGCATATACTCCTTCAGTCCAAAAAGAATGCAATTTTAGATGAATGTAACTTTTTATATAAATCTAGACAAAAGCTTTGGTTAATTTCATACCTCAAATTGACTACAGGTAACGAAACATCACCAACATTGCACTTGGCTATTGGCTCAGTATCTAACAAGGGAGACTTGCTATTCAAATCGCTGAAATATCAGCAGGCAGCAACATACATATGCACTATTGTTTCTCACCATAGTTCTGTCTAGTCTTTGCCCTAAGCATCGCTACATGATACGGGCCGGCGGCACGTCTACTTCCACACACCAACTAATCAACCAATGGTTCTCCACCCATCGGCGTCGGTCGACGATGAACAAAAGCTCGGACACCTTAATGCCTGACCATCAATACAGCTTACAAGCTCAACTCATTCCAAAATGCATAATACCGAGCCAAACTTGTAGAAATCAATCGCCGAGAACTTACTGGCGACCTCGCCTTTTAGACTTCTCATCGGCAGCTTTCACTTTTGGACTAGATGTCCTTGGTGCTTCGCCTCTTAGACTTCTCATCAGCAGCTTCACTTTTGGACTAAATGTCCTTAGCAGGGCTGGCCCTAAGGGGGTGTGGGGGAATAGACCCGCATACCCTCACAGACCGGATTGGGCCGCACCGTCAGAAGAGGCCCGGCCCAAGACATGAAGACGTGTGGCACACTGCATGCACCGCACGACTATCATATTGTACCATATTGCTGCACCGAAGCATGTAACCTTGTCCACCGGACTATATAAGGTGGGTAGGGATCCCCCTCAGACACGACTAACAGATATCAATACAATACAACTGAGCACAGGACGTAGGGTATTACGTCACACGGACGGCCCAAACCTGTATAAATCGGTGTCTTGTGCCTTTGTTACCATCTAGTTCGTGTCTCGCGCACCTTGCCGATCCTAGAATACTACCTTGGGGAGTCCCCTAGGTAGATTGTCGAGTAAATTTCGTTGACAGTGGCGCGCCAGGTAGGGGGTGTGTGAAAGGTCCTAAATGACTAGAGGGGGGTGAATAGCCTAATAAAAATTCTACAAAAACACTAGACAAACTTGTTAGAATAACAAATGGCGATAATAGCGTTTGCACTAGCTCTACTTGTCGGCAAGCCTCCTATCAACAATTCTAGTTGCTATGATCTCTAATTCACTCAAGATGATAGGTTGCTACTCTACAACTAGGTGAACAAGTTAGATTACTCTAACGAGCTAAGCAAGACTACACAAGCTACAATATCACAATAAATACGAAAGTAATGCAAAGAGTGTAGAAGTGATATACCACAATGTAGAGGCTAGTCAATCCAATCACCAAGATGATACAAGAGAGATAACCGAGATGAAGCCAATCACCAAGAGACAAGGGAGACAATGATTTAACCCGAAATTCACTTGAGCACCCTCAAGCTAGTCTCCGTTGTGTCGACCTTCTCACGTGTGGGTCAAGGTGGAGCTCACTCCAAGCCAAGTGCCTTTAGGCTTCTTGCACCCAAAGCAAATGAGAGGTACCCAAGACACGAGCAATGTATTACTTGCACTTTGTCTTCCCGACGAGGAGTGCGTGATCCTCTCACAATTCACCAGAGGTGGCCAAGAACATTCACCAACTCTTGCCAACGCCTCCACCAATCACCAAGCCGGCTAGGAGTGGTGCTCTCCAAGAGTAACAAGAAACCGGCTCACAACGATCCCCAAGTGCCACTAGATGCAAAGATCAAAGCAAAGTGCACTTGAATCACCTCAACTCACTAGAATGATGCTCACAAGCAAGAGGAGTGAGGAGGAGAGTGTTGGCTCAGCTCAAAGGGTGTTAGAATTGATTCAAATGACCAAGCGAGCTCCCAAAGGCCGGCCAAGGGGGTATAAATACCCCACACCACAATAGAGCCGTTAGAGCAGAAATCGATTCTCGCGGCGGACGGACGCACCGGCCGGACGCACCGGGCCGGTGACGGGGACGCATGCACGCGGTCGCGCCCGATCACGGAGTCCGGTCACAAACCGACACAGCTCGCGAGCAGCCAACTCCTCAGCGTCCGGCCGCACCCGAGTGCGTCCGGTCGACGGTTCCGGTCCAGCGTCCGGTCGACCCTCGAGCCAAAGTCCAAAAACATGCTCTCTGTATCACACCGGACGCAGCCCCGACCGGGGCGCCGGTCGAGCGCCCGGTCGCGCCCGAGCGTCCCGGTCGACTCTCTGCTGCGCTGCCTCTTTCGCCCCTTGCTCCATCTTGCTTCCCAACAAGTATACCAAACTTGAGCACGAGGGTTAGCAAGAAATCTCTCGGACAAATTGCATCCGGCGCAATAGAAAATATGCATCTCATTTTCTCAAAAGCGAATCCCCATAAATGTGCCAACACCACCACGTGTACATCTCCATGTGCAAGTGTGTTAGCATTTTCATAACAATTTTGGAAGGAAGTGTTAGCTCTCTAGGTTAGAATGTATGCAAATGATTTTGAACCTAGAGGCACATGAGGATCGATATGAGCAAGAGTTTTCCCCTCTTTATAGTACGGCTTTATCGATCCTAAGTCACTCACACCCTCTATGGTGTCTTGAGTGTAAAATCAAAATGGCCCTACGATATACCTTTGTCTTGAGCCCATTTTGATCCTACAATCCATGCCACGTGAGCACTTGATCATCTTTTGGATCACACCAATCCATCCATCATGACCACCATGTGCTCCCCACATTGGCTTGACCAATCTCCAATCTAATTATACACTTAGCAACGAGATTAGTCCTAAGGATGTCACTAATTAGCTTAAAACCAAACTAGAGATCTTCAGGGTGCGCGCGGACTCCTTGCGGATTAGATGGGATTTTTTTTCACAACCATCAACAACGTCGTTCCGATGACAACCTGACAAAACTGGCGGCGAACATCCTTCGGCGACGGCGCTCGTTGCATCCTGGAGCATCACATCAACATCCACGTCCAAGATGTCACACCGACAAGCTAGCGGATATGGAAGTCGATCAATTCAAGAAACGCATCTACCACAAGGCATGCATGGTGCAAAAGCCGACGTCCGAGGATCCTATCCTGCCTCTCATCAGAAAAGCTAAGTCAAATTTTTAATCTGTAATTTAATATCTCTTGATACAACATATGTTCGGTACCTACATACACGCATGTCTTGGCAGTAACGCTAATCATGGATCTGAGGCACTCGAACGAAGACGGCCCACAAGCACACAGACGGGAGGCCAATGCAGTTTGAACCCACAAGCCTGACGTCGGACGTTGCGTTGATTTCATGCGTCGCCATCATGCGCAAAGGAGGCTGCCCTGCTCTGATTACTGGTCGGACACGCACCAGATCCCAGCAAGCTGGAGGCTTACGAGTGACGTTCAAGTCCAAGGTCACGCAAGCTAATGGAAGCTACTTGCAAAACACGAATTGTCTTACGTACCCAAAAAGCTAAGTGAAGTTTTCAATTAAATATTATTTAATGTCGTTTATTGTCTCATACATGCTCGGATGAGGCCATCTGCCCACCATGCAAGGCGCACCACCGGTGTCGACACTTAAGGGAAGTGATCAGCACGCGCACAGGGCCAATCGAACTCCAACCACTCCTTGTCCGGCTACGACAACAGCTCCGCATGGGCACCTGTTCGAGCCCGAGGGAAGCGAGCCGTGTTGACCAAGCCATGCCGAGCCATCGCACAAGCCACGTCGAGCTACCAGACGAGCCCCGTTAAGCCATGACACCAACTGTCCGAGCATGACAACACGCAGACCACTCTACTCGGTCGTCGATCAAAGCTAAGTCACGTTTTCATATGTTTCATATGAATATTTTTTTCGTCTTCAGATATCTCCGGATGTTTCTTCACTTTACAAGTAATTAGCCACTAGCTAAATGCCCGTGGCGTTGCTACGGGACACATACTACCATGATAACATATATATATTTATAAGCGCAAGAAATATTTGAATGTGAAATATCAACTTCAATTATCCATAACGTTAGAACCTATATGGTAACCGTGATGATTAATACAATATTACATAAGTCCCTAAGAAAGGTACATAGTTTAAATAAAGCTTTAAACTTTGTTGCCAAACTGAAAAATTAATGCCATATTATTCATGAAGTAAAAACCTATATAATCATATAATGATTTCGATCTTTGAAAAGACAAGCTTTATGCCATTAGATGTAGAACACGGAAGCCCAGCAAACTACTGTAATAGAAATGAACTGTTAGCAATTCATTATATTATAAGAGAAATAATATAATTAGTACGTTGTTTTATGGGGTGGTTCAAAGGAGCTTACATATCTGTATCAGTTGGAATGCAATATGAAATTTTACTTTTCAATTGAAATATAATAATAACTACTGGTTATGATATCCTAATAATCTTATCTTTAACTGGAGAGAAACTTAATTCATGATTAGGTAGTCATGGCGTCTGCAGTAAATTGAATAAGAAACTTTTTTTTCGATACCTGCATTGTCATCCAAAAACTATAATATTATGTGTCTTTTTGCTTGACTGCAAGTAACGGAAAAAAAATTGCTCCAAACCTAGCCAAAAAATGTTATGAATAAAAGTAAGTAAAAACCCATAGTAAACTTAGTGTAAAAAAGATGGACAGGGTGAGATAGCATTGGCATAGACATCGTCTGTCTATGCTACTGGACACCATGCCAATATGGTTGGCAGTTGGGTAGGATGCCACAACCCACAGTTTGATCATATCAAAATCCTTGAAAAACTGCATCCTAAAACAGAAGTGCACCTTACACAGTGGCGGATCCAGTGTATGTTATCGGGTCCGCCGACCCCTGACTTGTTAAAAATAGCACTACAACTCATCTCATCCACATGTAAATCACTCTTAAAATAGAGAATCAATGCATGCTCGACCCCAATGAAATAATATCCTAGATCCGCCACTGACCTTACATGTGCATAATGTGTAAAACAGAAGATCATAAATCGGCAAACCAATCCAAGAAAAAAAGAATTGGGGTTCCCATGCCTTGAATCCCGTAATATATGTTCCTGCATGGCAGGATCGAGGACAGCTCCTGGATAATATGGGCTTTGCATCACTTGCACATGGTGTTTGGCGTCAGCAAGGCAGAATCTTAAGCACCTCACTTAGCCACACATCTATTTGTACAACAGGGCTATTTATTTTCATTTCATTTGGATCTTTACTATCAAATTAAATGTTATCCCTTTAGATTCTAGATAGCAGCATGTACTGAACTATACAATCCAAAGCTTCCTTATTTTTGCAAGAAGCAATTTTTAGGAAGGAAAAATGGTGGAGGAAAACATAATTTATATCACACACTTGCAAGCACGTAATAACTGGATAAAAAATTAGGTAACCCAATCCAAGAACTGCTATGCATGGACAATGATGTACCTTGGGAATGCAGGACCCTAAGCTGCAGCATCATGTCTGCCGACCAACAACGTGATTCACCTTTTGGAGCTGTCATCTCTCCGTTGCTCCTGCGCTGCACACCTGGACATGCTTGTGTCCCAGTCATGCTTCGCCTCCTATCAACAAGACATTTTGGATGGAGGTGCCAACAATCTCACAATTGACACCACTGTTGGTAGGGATCACATGATCAGTCTCTCTGAACCATAGGATGTAGGAAAGTTGAAAAAATCAACCATGTACTGATTAACTGACCTTTGAGTAGCCAAGATGTGATCCCCCACACCTCCTGATCCTTGGATACAATACCCAGGTGCATGCATGAGGAAGAGTAATGTGCATGACGAAACAGGGCAGCATCCCCCATCTAAGCATTTCATCGAACAGCTCCCAGGTGCACCCAAATCTATGTGCTTGTGTAATCAGACTGGGACGTGGTGGGAGAGCTGGATGTGGAAGAGAGAGACGCGAATCGACATTGCCGACGGCAGCTATGGGTGGAAGTGGACTTTGGCCTGGGGAGGAAGACGATACCTGGATGAGGGATTTCGTCAAACGTATGTCGTGCACCTCTCTTCCCTTCCACCGGATCCTGCCAGACACAGGCACCTTTGTTGATGGGGGAGATGAAGCGTAGCAGCAGATGGCGACGGCGCTGGGTCGAAGCGGGCGCGGCCCACTTCCGCCGCGGAGATGTCGAGGCCGCCGGTGATGGCACGACGAGGAGCAGCCTGCAACGGCGTTGGTCGGCGGCGCTGGCCGCGGGCGCTAGATGATCCTCGGCTCTTCCGCTGCGGAGATGCGCGCGCACGGGCACGACGAGGAGCAGCCGGCGACGGCGGGGGGCGCAGAGGCATTGGTTCCTTGGAGCCCGGCGTCGTGTGCGCGAGGTGGTTCTATCCCGTTTACTCGTTCAGCGTGGGAAAGCCGGGCAGCATGGGAGAGAGCGCGCGTGGGAAGTGCCGGGCCATGGTAGGAGAGCGGCGGTTTTCGGACTGCCGGGTAGATGCTTGCATTTGGTTCTTTTTAGTTGTATGATACAGTTTCGTCTCTCACCAGAGTCGGCTCAGACCTCGACTACCCCGGGTGGTCAGCTGACGCCTCTCTGGTCGGATAAGTGCTCGGGTGTGTGCCGGGCACAGTGCCTCACCTCACCGAGTAACTGATCGGTCAGGGCTGGAGTTTCTTCGCAAGAGCGGAGTCAAACTAACGCGCTACAGTACTTGTAAAATGAGGGGGCGTTCGGTTGCCATGCAACCCGAAATAATTTGGGTTGGAGCTACTGTAGCACATTTCGTTTGTATTTGGTAATTATTGTCCCAACATGCATTAACTAAGTTCAAAAGATTCGTCTCGCACTTTTCAACTAAACTGTGTAATTAGTTTTGTTATTTACCTATGTTTAGTGATCCATTTATGCGTTAAAAGATTCGAGGTGACGGGTACTGTAGCACTTTTTGGGTTTCCTTTTTGCCTTTGCATGGGAAGTGAACAGCCTGTGATTTAAAATTCGGTTGTTCACATGTTTCTTCAAGGCCGATGGTTTACCCATCGATCACTGCAAGCCCCCCTCTAGATCAGGTCTTATGCTAGCACACTTGTACACAGCGTACTCGGTGAATGGCAGAGGTACTATGGATTGGTTGTAACGCACAGGCGTGCCTGAGCACCGTGCTCCACGTAGCGTTTAAGACAACCCCATGGATAGAGCGCGCACGCTAACTTGTCCGCCACGCACTGTTTAACGTCACTCAATTATACATCATGTACTACCGCGTTATATGTTTTTATTTCAGGGACAACATCGACTAGTTGCTGGACTGCTCGGTGTTCACAGACATACTCTCCGACCAATCGCCACGCTCGGGGACTGTGTCACCAACTCCTCTGACTTCTCCGGCAACTCAGGAATTGCGCCTACGACCATCTCGACGCTCGGGGACTGTGCCACCGACCACCTCGACGCTCGGGGACTTCGCCTTCGACCACTCCGACGCTCGGGGACTTCGCCATCGACCACCTCACCACGCTCGGGGACTGCTTCTTCGAACAACATGGGACTCATCTTCAACCTCTTCGACTGCTCGAAGGCTATGCCTGGGCACCCCTGTCACCACGGAGGACTCCGTGCTATACTTTGTTGGCTCTTTAAACATCGGCGTGCCGGGGCTGCTCAAGGATCGCGTCTCCGACCTCTCAGGACTCTTCTCCGGCCATGCTGACGTCTCATCGGTGTGCTATCAAGTTCTCCATGTTGTTCGGATCAGGGTGCTGGTCTTGGGCAACGCATCGGGGCGCTTGATAAGTACATTGCAGGCTCGTTCTTGACCTTGCTACAAGACTTCTACGGCATCTTCCAGCAAGCTCGGGGACTACATGGATACATGTCGTCTAGCGACGATATTTATTTCTGGCTCCATGGATACATGTTGATTTTTTACAGTATGACACGACGTACATGTTTTCTTTGCGGGTATCATGATTTTTTGAGCATGGCAGCACCATATAGCTGCTCCCATGCTCGGGACTAGCGGGTATACCCTACCAAAGAAAATTTTCTTTTACTGGAGCATACAACATTTTGCGGACATCACGGCTGAAAAGACGGCGGCAGAGACAGAAGCTGGTCGAGCAGGTCAGGTACACTGCTCGGCCCCTGAAAGACCTGGTCGATAGCGCTTCCCGGCTGGTTGGCGGAACTCCCAGCTGGTCGATAACGCTATAAACTTGGTCGAGAAGCAGAAGAAGAAGCAAGTTCGCCCGCAAAATGAAGAATGCTCGGGGACTAGCTGTGGGGGAATAGACCCCCATACCCTCACAGACCGGATTGGGCCGCACCGTCAAAAGAGGCCCGACCCAAGACATGAAGACGTGCGGCACACGGCATGCACCGCACGACTATCATATTGTACCATATTGCTTACCGAAGCATGTAACCTTGTCCACCAAACTATATAAGGTGGGCAGGATCCCCCTCAAACACGACTAACAGATATCAATACAATACAACAGAGCACAGGACGTAGGGTATTATGTCACACGGACGGTCCGAACCTGTATAAATCGGTGTCTTGTGCCTCTGTTACCATCTAGTTCGTGTCTCGCGCACCTTGCCGATCCTAGAATACTACCTTGGGGAGCCCCCTAGGTAGACTGTCGAGTAGATTTCGTCGACAGGGGGTAGCAGGGTGTGCGACGCTCGAGGGCCCATGTCAGGGAGGGGCTCAAGCCTAGTTATACAAAATCCCCTACCCTGGTGTGTCGGTTCAATGAAATGAGGACAGGCTCAAGGAGCCTCGGTCCTATTTAGTTGCCAAAGAGACGCGTGCCTTCCAATTGCCGCAGATCACAACTACGACTTGTCAACTTCCACGTCGCCAAGTTAGCAGCAACGCTGCCGCCTACTACACATCGTGAGTTGGAGAGTCCGCCTGGCGAGTGGCAATCAGGCCTCATGGCGATCACAATCCAACACCATGTCACCCACAATATGTACGTGACAACATAGTTTCATCCCCAGCATGAGTTCGATTTCCTCCTAACGTTTCGTCAATTTTGATGCCCTTATCGTCCTGAATCGTAATAACATTGGCATGGACAAAGCAAGTCTATCATAGTAATTTCCTCCTAACGTTTCGTAAATTTTGATGCCCCCATCGTCCCGAAATTATCCTCCTAGCATTATATCTACACATGGTGAATATTACTAAGAAAGATCATGAACAAAGCAAGTCTATCATAGTAATTTAGCTCAACAAATATCTCTATAAACGGGGGAGGACTACAAAAGACTCAATGGGAGTGTCACATCCACGATCTACCCCTCGACTCAGAATATAGGGTGCAGACGTAGGAAAACAGGGTATAGGCACCATGCCTACACTCGGTTTACCACTCACCCATTGTACTTCCAGATGAGCGCTATACGAGTCCATGCTTGAATATAAAGACAATCTAACTATGCTAAGCATATACTTATAATAAACATTAATCCATATAACTAAAAATATAATCATTGAATAGATCAAAGCCATAACACTTGTAGCTAGCAAATTCTTACAGAGAAAGATACAGGAGGGAAAAGCGCTCCGTGGCTTCTAAATGATCAAGGACCAAGACAAACTTGCCTCCTTCTAGATCTAATCTAGGTATAGCTAGTGCTCTAATTATGGTGGAACTCTAGGGCTTGGGATCTAGACGACTTGATGACTTGATTGCTAATGAGAATAATCAATTAGGGTCGTCTAGGGTCTGGTTATATAGTCCGCTGGGATGAACCGTTGCCATTGGAGATCAAAGCAACCTTCAAAAACGGTTTAGATTGATCCTAACGGTCGTTGGAGACTCCACGTGAAAGCACATGCAAATCTGTGGAAACACGGGCACGGGTGTGCCCACCTTGTGGCCCCACGCGCCTCCTTTGACGTGTGATCTTCTAGTGTCTTCTAGAGTCTTCTTTCCGGTATTTTGTGTTGGAATTCGTTCGAGACACGTCTTGATCTCGTGCATCTTGTTATCTCTCACTGATTTCCTGTATAGTCCCTGAAAATGTATGAAATCACCAAAACTCATGGAATTTGTTAGTCCAAGTCCTATATCTATCTTTAGTTCATGAAAACACCATTTCTCATGATATATGACTATATATTCCAACAACATTAGCGTTGCAGTTCTTTAGTTCCAATGAATGGCTGTCCGCTAGACATATTGGTCATGCTTAGTTTTAAACTTTATTTCGTAATGTTTGCCCTGGTTGCAAGACTTTGTAATTTTGTAGTCATTTCGTGCCCATTAGGTACTCTTTGTAATAATTGGCATGATTCCATCTCATGATAGAAGAAGCTAAATATCATATATTCATTATCTAAAAAATCCAAGAATAATCCAAATCTAGTATATAACAAGCCCAAACATGCACCATCCGATTTGAGGGATGATCTGGAGACCGGTGTATTTAAGATAGTCGCACCTTTGTAGTTTGGACTTTCGAAATCCTAGAGTGCCATTTTCGTAGTTTGAACAAAGTGAAAAAAAAACTATAATGGCGTTGGACCGTAATTAGTTAGCTTACCAAAAAAAAACACCACTGGGTATTGACTTGCATCCCTAGGTCTATTTGTCTCATGTTTTTTTTTTATTGAGAAGGTCTATTTGTCTCATGTTGTGCACCGTCAGGAAATGAATGCTGATTTTTTTCGTCATGTGAGATGTGAGATAATCGCCGGTTCTTTATTTGATTCTTGAGGGGTGGATTTGGGCCTGGGCCCGTGGCCAGTCCAATTTCTTCTTGCTCCGGCCCAGATAAATGAAGACGCATCCCCTCTCCATCTGAGAGCCTTTTACCTGTGTGCCATTAAGAAAAATACACAAGACCTACATGCCACTGGAAAGTTCAAACGGATCTGTGTGTCATCGTTCATCTTCGTTTTTACCTGTAAACCATTCCGTCCATGTTCTGTGAAATTTGGGACGTTTAGGCATCCTGACGTGTGGGACCAGACTTATAATTTGTCTATTTTGCCCTTCTGTAATTTTTCATTCATCCCGTGAGCTCTCTCTCGTCCGTAACCCATCGCGCTCGTCTTCTTTCTTCCGCGCGCGAGACGGACTCCACCGTGCGACGGCGACGGGACTCCACCGCGCGACCTCCGGAGGACGGGATCCGCCACCGGCGTACCGGCCCTCCTCACCACCGCGACGAGCCTCCCCAAACCCCCCCCCCCCCCCCCCCACACACACACACACACACCCGCGACGAGCCTCCCCATCCCTGCGCGCAGCCTCGCCGAAACCCTAACTGTAACGGCGGTGGCTGTAGCGGCGGTGGGGAGAGAAGGCCGGCGGTGGCTGCGGCAGCCTCGCTGTAGTGGTGGCGGCGGTCCATGGGCTAGCGGAGCGTGGATTCAGTGGAAAGGTGACTGATTGGATTGGGAGCGCTCCTGGATTGGCATACATTCAGGTGAGTGCAATGGTTGCTGCATGTTAATCTGTTTTATTGACTGCTCGATGCTGCCTGCTTCGATTGCCTTACTTCTATTTCGTGTCCCGCCCCCGGCCTCAGGGTCTTTCTCTGTCCCAAACAACATTAGCGCCGGATCTCGACGGGTGTGTAGAGCAAGATGGAGGTAGTCGCGGGATCCGGATTGGGCCTCAAGGATTTCCCCTACACCATCGGTGAGCCCTACGCCTCCGCCGCCACCAGCGGGGGTTCATGGACGCACCACCGCGGCACCTCCAAGGTATGCCGTCCGCACCCTTCCCCTTTACTCCCGATCGATCTGATCCCCCATAGATGTCTCTAAATATATACCTTGTGTTTATGATAACAAAATCAAAAGATTGATGCCTCTTGCAGTACCATAGCTGCAACAGTTGCTGCTGCGTCTCTCCGTTCAGTAGCTTCCTTTTAAATTTGGTAGGGAGTTGTATATTAGATAGAAACTCAAGTGAGGAACACTATACGAAAGGGAGATTGCGAGGCCAACAACAAACTAACTGCAGCTGCCTACCCTGATGAACTGTCACCATCCGTTGTGTGGATGCTGCGCAGGTGGGATTGCACCTTGAACCAGCAACGATGCAGACTGAGATTGCAGCGACGTGGGTGGCGAGCGGCGAGGAGGAACTCACGACGCAGGAGGCGAGCAAGAGGGCCGTGGCGTGGCTGATGCTAGCGGGGAGGGAGACGGCGATGTCGTAGGCGAACAGGAGGGGCGTGGCGTGGCATGGAGAGGTCCGCCACGGACCACGGTGGGTCGAGCACAGCGGGGGAGTGGATGGGGGCGTAGCGGAGGGGAAAGAACGGGAGGAGGCGGCGGGCGGTGAAGGCGCGACACTGCTGCCGGAGCGCGGTTAGGTAGAGTAGGAGCAGGGCCAGGACGGTGGAGGCGAGGTCGATGAGCCGACGACGGAGGGGAACGATGCGGGCAGGGCGCCACCCGGCTGTTAGCATCAGGGATGCTAGGGATAGAATTTGTAATTAGGATAGAATATTTGGTTTACAATATGTTTGATGCCCTCTCTCTCTCTCTCTGCCAGAAGCTACATATACTACTACATCCATACATGGGCCAAGCCCAACATAGTAAGGCACGCAGGCCCAAGTCCAAACCCATTAACTATTATTACTATACTAGTCCAGGTACCTAACACCGGCCCAACCGGTGGCCATGCTCGGACCGGAGCTGCAGCCGTGTCAGAAGGAGTAGGGGCCACGCCTAGAATGTACGGTAGTAGAGACGGCCGCCGAGCAGATCCGGCACCGCAGTGCGGGCGGCGCTAGGTAAGCGAAGGCCGAGGAAGTTTTGCAGTTGCGGTGCACGTGAACCACGAAGCTTCGGGAGGACCTCGGATGGGAAGGGTACTGGACTGCGGTTTGATTTTCGACAAACAGAAGGGCCTTTTGTAAAAAGACCGGGGCTCGCACACTCTAGGCTGTCCACGCGGCCGATCCAATGTCCGAGAAAAGCAGGCGACGTGGCCCTATTAGATGGCCGAGAAATGAGCCCAGCTTTCGTAGGTTTAAGATTATTCATCCAAGGTCTACCATTAGTGCTGATTTTTTCTGGCGCACTTTTGATTTCTTCTGCTGTTACTATATTTTTCACCAAAGGATTAGTTTGTCTTGATTTTTGTTAGATATTTATGCTCTTGCCAACACTACTTTTTCCTTTCCAGGATGATGGATCGGCCGTGTCAATCTTTTCTTTGTCAGGGAGCAACCCACAAGACAGACACATGGTTGCGTGTCGCAATGGTCTTAAGAAATTACAAACGGTAAGCTAATAACTTTAGTTTTCAGTTTTAATGATCTAGAGCAGTGGCGGAGCTAGGATTTCGCAGCTGGGTGTTCCGTGCACACAAAAAATTCGACACAAATGACAAATGTGAATTGGTAATAAACAAAGTACAAGCTCTAAGCGTAGTGGCATAGTGCCATTGTCTCTATTAATTAAGAAAAAAAAAATTACAAAACAGCGAAGGCTCAAAGCTACTAACAATCTACCATAGCTACTACCAATCTACCATGTAACTCTACGATTCCCCTTTTGGAATTCATTAATGATATCATTCCAAGAAATCTAACAACAGCCCGGCCTTTCTTATCAACATAACGCAAGCAAACAGCTAGCTGTTCATTCTGGTACATATCACTCATCAGCAAGTATTGCAAATTGTGAGCCATCAAGTTCCTCCATGACTAGCTTAGTAGTTTGTTGGGCACAACATTTGATTTCCCAATATCTGCTAATTCAGTTTACTGCTGTTTGGTAAGTTTGCTATTTGGTTTCCCAATATCTGCTAATTCAGTTTGCCCTCTTTTATCTATGCAGTTGTGGGAGTATGAATAATATCGTATGTGTCACTTAAAAGCATCAATAAAACAATAATCTAGCTATCACTTATGCTAAAAAATAATCTAGCTACCATACTATGCTGTCAACAGAATATGGACGGAAAGTGATTGTAAAGTATGGTTATAACCAACTGATTAGTGCACATTCTATTCACAGACAAAGGTTTGTTTCAGGAAGGGTGAAGAAAAGTAAAAACAAGTAAATATGATTCATAATCTGTTCATGAGCTTTAAAGCATCCCCTATTAAAAAATGAGAATCAAAGCAATAAATCTTTATTGTAATCTCTCAGTGAACTAAAAACATACAGCCCTCAGATAAAGATAAAGACTGCTTAGAGAACCACAAATGCATGACAGAATTACAAATTGTCTACAGTAATGCTTGTACTTTAAACCTAATCACAATGTCATGAAGATGTTGTGTGTGGTACTTCTAAGTAGAACCTTACCGTTTTTGTTAAACAGAACATGTACTCTGGTAGTTTGGATTGTAGCAATCACACTTATGGATTATTGGGGTAAACACCGCACAGAGGACCAGCAGACCATGACTGAAGTGGATGGATTTTTTATGACAAAGATGAAACCATAGATTGGGGTGACCATAACATTTTAGCCAATAAAAGATTAGCCCAGTCTTTTCTAACTAATTATAAAGGGGCTCCTTAAATACTTAATCCAGATACAAACCTACATACATCATCTAAGATGCAAAATGGTTAAATAAATAAACAAATGATCTGTAGCTACATTACCTATCACATTAGCATAGCAATTAGCTTGCAAACCAATTTAAAGCTACACACGACGGTACACAAGTATTCAGTAATCATTTGGATGATAGTATCCTAAAGGTCCTAATAGGTTGCACAAAAAACTTTTAAATGCATCTTACTAGTACTTGACATTTAAAAATACTCATGTGCATCAGCTTGGTGGTGATATATTAAGAAAAGTTAATTCTCCAAACTAGAATAATACAAGCCTCAATTTGAAAGAAATTTCCGAGGGTGCAGTCACCATTACAGAAGAAAAACTTCCTCTAGTGTCTTGGTTGTGATAGTGTATGTTATAATATATGTTATGAGAGGCATATATATCAACAATAAAACTAAATCTCTGATTATTCTATCACAGAATCAAATATAGGGGATAAATATGCTAAGACACTCAAGACATGGAAATCTGTTTCAGGCATCATTGGTTCAGAACCAAAGGTTTCAAAGCTAAAAAAAAAGAAATATTATAAGAAAAGAAGATTAACATACACAGTGCATCTTTTAGGAGCAACGTAAGCTTCGAAGTTCCTGCAATTTGAAAAACATTATGGGTTAACAATCACTAAAGAATAATGTTTAAACAAAGGATTCTTCATACAAACAAATACCTGACAGGTATATATTGAGCCTTTTCTGCAAGGCGGAAATAACAATCCCTAATTCCATGAGGGACTTGTTAATACAATTGGCTTCTGTTAGTCTTTCACCTTCCGCACCTGTCTTTGTGCAACGCCGCTTCCAGCTAGGTCAACAATCGATAATTTACCTTCTTTCCAACTCCCACCACTTTCTTTCAATTTTATCGTAATACATTGTACACTGCAACCACAAAACGAATTCAATGTATGCTACACATAGTATAACAAAATATTTGTAGCATAAACATACGAACCAATGAGACCGACTGCTATGTTCATTTGCATTTGTCGCGTGGGTAACTCTTAAACTGATTCCTTCCTTCATGAACCCCCAAGCTTCTTCAATATTGGTGACAATTTCATCTCCACACAAAACCTGAACAACCTCATTGTAGATTTCCTTTACACTAATATGGACCTCATACTCATAATGAAACATCATTCTTCGTTCTTCAATTATGTTAAAAATTTTCTCCAACATTCTGAAGGTTAGTCCAGGTGCACCTTCAACTCCTTCAACTGTGTAAGTTTTACCGGTCCCTGTTTGCCCATAAGCAAAAATGCACACATTATATCCATCCAAAGCAGATGTTACAAGTGGCAAGACTTTCTCAAACACACTTTCTGTAAAAAATAAATAACATGTATTAGATAGCAATGAATAAAACATATTTTAATACTACAATAGCTTATACACGAAATATTGTTGTCATTGTTAAATGTCAGCTCAATTCAGCTCGTTTGATAGGTCGATCCATCTTGTTAGCTCTTGAGCCAAGCCATAAAAAATTTGACCATTGAACACATATTGAGATACAATACACATATATTGATCTATATTTTATATACTCCCAACAATAAAAAGAAAAGAAGCAAATTGCATATAATCCGTTCAAACATTTAATAAAGCAGTATCAGTGTATGATGCATGAAGTTCAAGTCCATCAATACCAATGAACGAGTTCGAGCGAGTTTGCGAGCCATGGGTTTTTATCCAACCCTATTGTGATGCTACCAGGGCTAGTGATTTCTCTTATCATCGATCTCTTTCTACCTTTTGTGTGTTTTTCTTGGTGGTTTTTGTTGAGTAATTTGCTGCTGGTCTTGCACAGAAGTCTGAAACTGCAGACAAACTATAGTCAAGGCTGCAGCTTGGTGACTAGAATGTGAAAACTGCAGAGCAGCCATGCTGTAGTTGCAAGACTTGACTTGTAGTGGGAACACATAATTTTGGTAGGCTATTGTGTCCCTTAGCTAGTAAATATGGCAGGCTTATCCTGCTACTAGGACAGTAGAATTAGAATGCTAGCAGCCCACATTTGCTGGTTCAGTTCACACCCACAAACTGAACCACTCCTCTATGTATAAATATGTATCCTTGGTAATGTATTTTTCAGTTCAGCTGCACCACATTTCAGTGTCTCTTTGGCCAGGGCTAAGACTAAGTGAGTGTGTGTGTGTGTTGTCCTCAAGAGCACAGCAGCAGCACCAACGTGCAGCTGCTTCACTTGTGTGTGTGCTCAGGCCCTTCTACCTTGGTTCAGGGTGAGAGGGAGAGAAGGTGAGCTTGCTGCTCACCTGGTTCTTAGGTGTAGGGACCAACAAGTGGTATCGGAGCCATATAGCAGCGTCACCGGACTAACCGCCGGCGATGGCAGGCGAGGATGGCTCGTCGGTGGGCACCGGAGGCGGTGATGGGGCTGGGACTGCCCAGTCACGACAGGAGGTCGTTATCCGCACGGTGCGGGAGGTTAGTGGCAACACTTGGCCCAAATTTCGACCCGACCCGTACCAACTATGGCGAAAGTGGGTGGTGGCCATGAGATTCAAGCTCGAGCCGTCGGGCTCGATGCGGTCGAGATCGGCACCGCCAACGAGGACGACGACGTTCAGGCCATGGAGGCGCTGTCGCCCACGCCGGCGGAGTACCATCGGGCCATGGGGGCGAAGAAGTCCGCCAAGGAGGCTCGGGACATGCTTGCCTCCATGCGCATCGGCTCTGACCGAGCGAAGAAGGCGAAGGTGCAGCAGCTACGAAGGGAATTCGACGACCTCAAGTTCCGCCCGGGCGAGGCGGTGGAGGATTTCGCGCTCAGGCTGCAGTCCCTTGTCAGCCAGCTGGCTGTCTTTGGCAAGACCATGGACGAGGAGGATGTCGTCTCCAAGTTCCCGCGTCGTCCCCGCCAAGTACAGCCAGATCGCTCTCTCCATAGAGACGATCTTTGGACATGTCCACCCTCACTATTGAGGATGTGACAGCCGGCTGCGAAGCGGTGGATGATCGCTCAGACACGCCGGAGGAGAAGGGCAGTAGCAAACTGCTGCTGACCGAGGAGGAGTGGACTGCGCGGATGAAGCAGCGGCGGTCCGGGGAAGGCTCTTCCAGCCGCGGGGACAGCAACGACAAGCGGCGCAGCAAGGCGCCGCAGGACAAGAAGAAGAAGAAGAACGTCGACCCGGCGCCGCCGGGCGCTGCGGGAAGACTGGCCATTGGGCAAAGGAGTGCCCAAGTCGCAAGCAAGCGCAGGCAGAGGCTCATTTGGCACAGGCTGATGATGACGACGAGGCCACTCTCCTGATGGCCACGTCGCGTGCCGCACGATGATGTGGCCAAGGAGAAGGAAGAGGTGATGGCTGTACAAGAGCACGGGAAGGCTCAAGGCTGTCAACCTCGACGAGTCACGCGTGCCCAAGTCCACCTTGGACGTGTGGGCAGCGAAGAGGAGCAGCGGTGGTACCGGACTCGGGCGCCCGGCAACCACATGACGGGTTCCAAGGCAGCCTTCTCCGAACTTGATGGGAACGTGGATCGCATGGTGAAGTTTGGTGATGGCTCAAGGGTGGCGATCCGAGGGCACGGCACCATCATCTTCGTGCCTCGAACGGTGAACACCGGCGCCGACGGACGTCTACTACATCCCCCAGCTGCGTTCAAGCATCATCAGCATTGGCCAGCTAGATGAGCGTGGCAGCGAGGTGCTGATCAAGGACGGCGTCCTTAGGATCAAGGACCGGGAGCAACGGCTTCTTGCCAAGGTGAAGAGGTCCCGAACCGCTGTACCTACTCGATTTGAAGGTGGAACAGCCCATCTGCTTGGCTGCACAGCGCACGGAGGAGCCGTGGCTGTGGCACGCTCGCTACGGCCATCTCAGCTTTGACGCCCTAGGCAAGCTGGAGAAGATGGTCCGGGGGCTGCCTCACATCAAGCACGCAGGCGAGCTGTGTGACAGCTGCCTGGCTGGGAAGCAAAGGAGGCTGCCATTCCCAAAGATGGCGGCATCGCGGCGGCCGAGGCGCCGCAGCCTGGTCCATGGTGACCTCTCGTGGGCCAATCACACCGGGCGACACATGGAGGCCGCAAGTATTTCATCTTGCCGGTAGATGACTACAGCCGGTACATGTGGCTGCAGCTTCGACCGGCAAGAGTGAAGCAGCGGAGGAGATCAAGAAGTTCAAGGCGCCAGCGTTGAGGCCGAGCGGCAAGAAGTTGCGCGTCTTTGCGGACTGATCGTGGTGGCGAATTCACTTCTGCGGAGTTCGCTGCGTACTGTGCGGAGGAAGGTGTGGTGCGCCACCACACCGCGCCATACACACCGCAGCAGAATGGCGTGGTGGAGAGGCGCAACCAAACTATGGTCGGCATGGCAAGGTCGATGATGAAGGCCAAAAAGATGCCGGTTGAGTTCTGGGGAGAAGCGGTGACCACAGCGATGTTCATCCTCAACCGCGCGCCCACCAAGGCCCTGAAGGGCAAGACGCCGTTCGAGGCTTGGCATGGACACAAGCCAAATGTCTCCTTCCTAAGGACTTTTGGCTGCGTTGGCCATGTCAGGAACACGAAGCCCCACCTCGGCAAGCTTGAAGACAGAAGCACACCCATGGTGCTGTTGGGCTATGAGGAGGGCAGCAAGGCCTATCGGCTCTATGATCCCAAGAGAGGCAAGGTGGTGGTCTCTAGGGATGTGGTGTTCGATGAGATGGCAGCTTGGGACTGGGAAGACTCAAGCTTGGGGGAAGCTGCTGGTGTCAGCGGCACATTTACCATCGAGCACTTGGTGATCCAGGGAGGGCTGCCACTGCTGCACAGCGGGCTGTTTCTGTACAGCAGCTGCTGCTGTTGGAGAGCAGTCTCCAGCAGCTGCGCATTCATCTCCACCAAATTCCCCTGCTACAGCAAGACAGGGGACACCTCCAGCTGCTGAGGTTGAGTTCGCCTCTCCTCCAAGCAACATCGACGAGTATGTGGATGCCTTCCATGATGGCGAGGAGGTGCGGTTCCGCAGGGTGGACAACCTTGTCGGGGGACTCGGCTGTACCAGGCCTAGCAAGCAGACTGGTTGGCGATCAGGAGCTGCTCCTTGTGAGCGCAGAGGAGCCGGCAACGTTCGCGGTGGCGGAACAGGATGCCAACCGGAGACGGGCTATGCTGGAGGAGATGAGGTCCATTGAGGACAACAACACCTGGGAGCTTGTCGATCCGCCGGGTAGGATGCCGGCCGATTGGCCTCAAGTGGGTCTACAAGGTGAAGCGAGATGAGCACGGCGCCATTGTCAAGTACAAGGCCCGGCTTGTTGCCCGCGGCTTTGTGCAACGTGAGGGCATTGACTTCGAGGAAGTCTTTGCTCCAGTGGGCGCGAATGGAGTCTGTTCGCTTTTGCTGTTGGCCATGGCAGCAGCGAAGGACTGGCGCGTTCATCACCTGGACGTCAAATCAGCCTTCCTCAACGGTGAGCCGACGGAGACAGTCTTAGATCAAACAAGCTCCGGCTTCGCCGTGAAGGGAGGAGCACAAGGTGCCGCGGCTGCGCAAGGCTCAGTATGGGCTGAGGCAGGCACCGCGGGCGTGGAACGCCAAGCTTGATGCCACGCTGGGCGCACTTGGGTTTGTGCGCTGCAAGACAAAGCACGCGCTGTACACGCTGCGGCGACGGGGAAAGGAGGAGCTCGTCGTCGGCGTGTATGTGGATGACTTGATCGTCATTGGAGCGCGTGCGGAGGACATTGACGGCTTCAAGCGCGAGATGGCTGCTCGTTTCAAGATGAGCGATCTCGGCGCACTCTCCTACTACCTCGGCATTGAGGTGAGGCAGGGGAAGGAGCACATCTCCTTGGGCCAGCGCGCCTATGGCGAGAAGTTCTTTGGAGCGCAGCGGCATGGCTGATTGCAAGCCGTGCGCGACTCCAATGGAGGAGCGGCTGAAGTTAAGCAAGCACAGCACTGCTGCGAAGGTGGACACAACACGCTACCGGAGCATCGTCGGCGGGCTGCGCTTACCTCACACATACCCGGCCGGACATTGCGTTCGCAGTTGGGTACGCGGCCGTTCATGGAGGACCCGCGTGAAGATCACTGGACAGCAGTGAAAAGGCTGCTACGCTACGTCAAAGGGTCGCTTGATCAAGCGATCATCTTCCCCAAGCGAGGCGGCAAAGGTGGGCTGAGGCTCACAGTCTTCAGCGAGGCGCCTCCTAAGGTCAATGAAGGTGAGCCGAGCTCACTGTTTTTCAGCGATGCGACATGGCGGGTGACATTGATGGTCGACGGAGCACCTCCGGTGTGCTCGTCTTCCTTGGAGCAGCCCCCATTGCTTGGCAGTCGGCGAGAAGATTGTGGCACCGTCAACATGTGAGGCGGAGTATGTTGCAGCAGCCACAAGGGCCAGCGGCGTGCCAGGCTGTTTGGTTGCGCCGGCTGCTGGGCGAGCTGATGGGCAAGGAAGCTCACCCACCAGCCCCGATGGTGGACAATCAGCCCGCCATTGCCCTTGCAAAGAATCCAGTCCTCCACGATCGCAGCAAGCACATCGACACTCGGTTTCACTTCATCCGTGATTGTGTCGATGGAGGACAGATTGTTCTGGAGTTTGTCGAAACCGGACGACAGCTCGCAGACATTCTCACCAAGCCACTCGGTCGTCTTCGGTTCATGGAGCTGAGGACCAAGATTGGAATGGTGGAAATCAAGGAAGAGCAGCAAGATTAGGGGAAGAATTGTTGAGTAATTTGCTGCTGGTCTTGCACAGAAGTCTGAAACTACAGACAAACTATAGTCAAGGCTGCAGCTTGGTGACTAGAATGTGAAAACTGCAGAGCAGCCATGCTGTAGTTGCAAGACTTGACTTGTAGTGGGAACACATAATTTTGGTAGGCTATTGTGTCCCTTAGCTAGTAAATATGGCAGGCTTATCCTGCTACTAGGACAGTAGAATTAGAATGCTAGCAGCCCACATTTGCTGGTTCAGTTCACACCCACAAACTGAACCACTCCTCTATGTATAAATATGTATCCTTGGTAATGTATTTTTCAGTTCAGCTGCACCACATTTCAGTGTCTCTTTGGCCAGGGCTAAGACTAAGTGAGTGTGTGTGTGTGTTGTCCTCAAGAGCACAGCAGCAGCACCAACGTGCAGCTGCTTCACTTGTGTGTGTGCTCAGGCCCTTCTACCTTGGTTCAGGGTGAGAGGGAGAGAAGGTGAGCTTGCTGCTCACCTGGTTCTTAGGTGTAGGGACCAACAGTTTTCACATTTCTTGGAAAACTAAAAGTAGACAACAGGTTCTCGTTCGAGTATAGAGGTTGAGTTGCATTCTGACTTGTGTTGGTTACAGTGGTTACTGAGAATTCTGGTATTTCTGTTTTTTTTTTGCTGACTCCTCTTTTGTTTGATAGTACAGGTGCAATCAGCATGGCTTGTGATCCGGTGAATCATGAACTTAGTAAACATGTTAGGGTTCATGTTTTTTATACACGAGCACATGTATAGGATGATATTGTTGCTCCTCGTTATGTGCCCTCAAAGATTCAGTTGGCTGACCCATTCACAAAGGCACAAGACCAGAATAGGTTCTATTTTCCTAAACTTAATGTTCTTGATCCACCTTGAGTTTGAGTGGGGATTTTAAATCTATATGTATTCTTGCATTTTTCCCAATGTATAGGGACTTTTGTGCATGTTTACCCACTTATGTACTTGTATATATATATTTGGGCCTAATGCCTCTATAATGAATACAAGTGCTATTCATAATAGGTAGGATATGTCAATAGTTACCTTGCTTTTCTTCTGGTTTGCACAACCCATCAAACTTAAATGTTTTATTTGAATCTTTGATTGTGACCATTGCATTCTCAGAGTCAAACTTGATGCCGATTGCAAGCCCTCTTTTAATTTCTTCATCATGAAATGGTCGGCATCTGCAAATAACTCTGACATTGCCTAAACATTATGCAAGCCATTAGTCATATCATAATCATGTGTGAAAATGTGCAAAAATAACATAATATTAAAAAAACTAACCTTTGAGTTCTAAAACTGTATTATGTAAATCTCTGTTTTCTTTTGAAATCTGAAATAATTTATTTTCTTGATGCTTGTATTTCACCTCCAACTTGGTGTATTGAACCTCTGTTCAAATAAATATATATTTGTAATCTTTTGTATTACAAAATAAATACAAAGAAAAACATATGAATATAAACAAGTATTTACTAAATAAGAATATGCACATTGTGTCAGCCTTGTACGAGGCCCTAATGGTAATTATTGCTAACAATATCTCTGGTGATAATTTTGTTAGGAATAGTCCTCGCAGGTGTTAGATATGTGATTTGCTAGTTTAGCCAGTAGCTAATTTTACTAATTATTAACTGTGTAATTGTATGTGTTGACCGAGTAGAAGACCCTGATTAGTTTTCTTGTAATTGTCTAATTAAGGAAAGCAATAATGTCTCGAAAAGCTGCCAAGTTGACGCGCAAATTGTGTCCCTGTGACAGTGTTTCGTGGTGCGGTACACCACGGGCTAAGAGGCTTCAACAGCCGAGGGTATCGTCGAGGCACCTGAAGATGCACCATCAATAGACGAGACGACCCCAGCGTCACCACATGCCACTGTATGGGATGCACCAAGGATACGCCAGGAAGATTCGACGAGTCACAGGAAATGGAGTTTGCCTCGCCGTCCACCAATGAGTACGACTACTACCTGGACGCCTACCACGATGAGGATGATCCACTCCGCTTCCGCGAGATCAACAACATCAATGGGCCAACGTCACCGGTCGATTTCGTGCCACGGGTATGGAGCCGCAAGCCATGGGCTCCGACTAGCCTGCCTCTTTCACCGAGGCAAAACGTAGCTCGAGCTGGAGGTTGACGATGATGGAGAAGATGGAATCCATCTAAGACAACAAGGCTTGTTCTCTCACTGATCTCCCTCACGGGTGGCGTACGATTGGCCTGAAATGGGTGTTCAAGGTCAAGAGGGACGAACACGGAGTAACTTCGAAGTAAGGCACGTCTTGTTGTGAAGGGATACGCACAGCGGCACAACATCAACTACAATGAGGTGTTTGCTCTCATAGCGAGGTTGGACTCAGTGCACCTGCTCATTGCCCTCACGACACACGAGGGGTGGGAGGTATCCCACATGGACATCAAATCGGCATTCCTAAATGGGGACCTGCATGAGGTCTTTGTAAAGCAGTTGGTCTGCCGCAGGCAAAGAGCACAAGGTGTTCAAGCTACGGAAGGCACTGTACGCTTAGAACGTGAAGCTGGAAGATACGTTGTTGTTGCTCGATTTCAGGAGCCTGGAGCATGTCATCTACATCAAGCAGAACCACACATAGGCGTATGTTGATCATCTAGTGATCACCGATGCCAATTGCAACTACATCAAGCAATTCAAGGAGGCAGCTGATTCATGTGCCTGCAACTCCGGACGAAAGAGCGACGCAGCGGAGGCAATCAAGCGCATCAAGGCGCGCAGAAGCAGAATCGGGAAATAAGTTGCGCATGCTTCGGACTATCCGAGGCAGTGGAATTAGCAAAGCAAGGAGTTGGGCACCACCTCACCGTGCCCTACTCCCCTGAGCAGAACGGCGCGGTGGAGCAACGGAATCAGACGGTCGTCGGCATGGATAGATCCATGATGAAGACGAAGCAGTTGCCAGCGGAATTATGAGGGAGGCGGTGAGCATGGCAGTTTCCTCCTCAACCATACTGCAACGGCGCTGAAGGGTTAGACGCCATATGAGGCGTGGCACGGGCACAAGCCTAACGCCTCATATCTGCAAGACATTCGAAAAGTGCATAGCGCATGTCAAGGCTACCAAGTTAGGCCTTGGCAAGTGTTCCTTGGCTACAAGAAGCGATCCAAGGCCTATCGCCTTTTACGATCCGGTCGGGAGAAGGTGCGGTGTCCCGAGATGTCGCCTTCCACCGCCGTGCTAGAACAGGGGGACGGGCTAGATGCAAGGGGGATAGGTCACGAACAGCATCGGTGACACTTTCATCATCGAGCACTTGATCATCCAAGGAGGCTAAATTTAGGCCGAGAGAGCCGGTGCGTGAGACAACGACATCCATGATCCTGCGATGGCCTAGGCGAGGGACCCACCAACTCTAGCCGCCAAGTGATCGCCATTGTAGCACCCCCTTTTTTGCTAGAACAGGGGACTCCACCGGCAACAGGGATCGAGTTCGCATCTCCACCAAGCGACATCTCTGAGTTCGTAGATGCCTACCACGATGGAGAGGAGGTCCAAGTTCGGCGGATGGAGAGCTGCCAGGGCGGCCGAGGTCACAAGGTCGCCGACGACACCGAACTCTCGCTCATGAGCGTGGAGCCGGCCATGTTCTTAGTGGCGAGAGAGAAGGATGCAAATTGGCGCCGAGCAATGCTAGAGGAGATGCGGTCCATCGAGGCCAATGGCACCAGGATTTGGTCAATCCGCCGATAGGTCGAGGTAACCGATTGGGCTAAAGTAGGTTTACAAGGTCAAGAGGGACGAGCATGGCGCCATCGTCAAGCACAAGGCGCGGCTCGTTGCACGGGGCTTTGTGCAAAGGGAGGGGATCGGACATCGGAGGTCCTCACCCCCCTGGCGAGTATAGGGGATGCAAGGTGGGGCTGGCCGGCGTACCACCGGCCATCGGGCGCCAACCCACATATCCCTACCGGCGACCCACATCTCGCATTAGGCGAGGTTTGTGAACCCAGCGCCACCGGTGAGAGTAGTCGATCTAGAGACCTATTATCGCAACAATGGCGGAGATGGTCTGGATCCGTCGCCGCCGGTGAAGTTGTCAACCGACCTTCCCGCTTTCATCAACGGCTAAGCACGCCGGAAGCCATTGAGCGGCCGCAGATGGTGCACATCAAGATGGAGGCTACGCCGAGCCGCCCACCGCCGTAGCATGCCACCGACGCTGTCCCCGGCCCCGCTCCGCCGCGACGACGTGTAACGCCACGATGCCCGGCGGCGCTTTAACACGATCCTATGCTTCGTCTAGGAGCACCTGCTCTTCGCCTGCGCCTGCACCACCGTACAAAGGTTCGAGAGGCCGCCACGCGCCCGCGAGTTCCCAGGTGGGCGGAGGTTCCGGCAAGAAGGCGCCGCGCAGGTGCGGCGCCCGCTCGCCGCCTACCGTGTTCAAGCACGCCGGGAAGTCGAAGTCGTATCGACGAACAAGCGCGGTCCTGGGCTCAGCGTCCGAGTTCTCGCTCAAGCACTATGTTACGCCGCGTTCACGTGCCTCGTGCTAGCCTTCGCCGCCGCTGCTTCTTCATTGGGATTGGGCCGGTGTCGCACGCGATAGCGGGAGGTGTCCTTCGCCGCCGTGAATCGCGCGGGACACGAGCATCAACATGGCGGGGTCGTGGTCGGGCGCCGCCGCTGGACACGAAAGCATCAACATGGCGTCAAGATGACTTCATCTCGCCGCTGGCATCGCATTAATGGTCGCGGCGCTCAGTCGCGGCCGCGCACACATCAACCATGCAAGCCTCATCGCACGGGCACGGCCTGGACCTTCGATCAGAAACTTAGCTAGCCATCCATGATTGATGTAGTTAGAAGCATCGACTTGGACAAATCATCGTCCGCCTGCTCACCGCCACTAGGGTCCACCTTCTTCGTCTACGCATACTGCTACATGCCCCACCATCGCATCTCGTATGTGGACGACGAGCTAATTGTGGGTCGATTTTAAACCCGCATGTTGCCGCTCATTGTGCGGTTGTTGCGGGCTTGCCGCATTTGCCCACTTTGTATTTGCGGGTGTGCGAACGTGGGGCGAGTAAACCGTCGCCACCCAACTGCATTCCTAGGCGTGCATGGAGTCCGTGGCGTTGCCGCTAGCTCTCGCGGCGGCCAAGGATTGGCAAGTCCATCGGCCGACGCCAAGTCGGCATTCCTCAACGCCGAGCTTGCTAAGGTGGTCTACGCCAAGCAAGCTCCCGGCCCGCGGTGAAGGGGAAGGAGCACAAGGTGCTCCCCACCGCTAAAAGCCCTCTATGGGCCGAGGCGTGGAACGCCAACCATGGCAAAGCTCAGTTCACACGCGGAGGAGCTCATCGCCTGGGCTGCGGTGCGCGGATGACTTGATTGTCACTAGAGCTCGAGCACCGGACATTGATGCTTTCAAGCACGAGCTCCTACTACCTCGGGATCAAGGTGAGGCAGAGGGAGACAACAGCATACGTGGAGAAGCCACGGAGCGCAGAGGCATGGCAGATTGCAAACCGTCCGCAACCCCAATCAAGGAGAGGATCAAGCTCTTGAAACATAGCATGGTGGCGAAGGTGGATGCGACACGCTACCAGAGGATCGTCGACGGCCGCGCCGGGCTTACCCACACCGCCTCGACCGCTCGGGTACGTGAGCCGCTTTTTATGCAGGATCCTCGAGAGGAACACCGGACGGAGGTCAAGAGGCTTTGGCGCTACATCAAAGGGACGGATCGTTCTTCCCAAGGGCGCCAAGCGGCTACGGTTGTCACCTTTCAACAAGGTGCCGCCCAGGTCCAGTGAAGGTGAGCAAAGGCCCACAACTTTCAATGAAGTAGACATAGTGGGCGACGTCGACGGGCGGCCGGCACCATCGGGGTCATCGTCTTCCTCGAGCGGCGCCCGGGCGGTTGGCGCCACCGGGCGTAAGACGATGGCGTTGTCAACCCGCTGAGGCGCAGTATGTCGCAGCGGCCACGGCGGCATGTCAAGCGGTGTGGATGTGCTGGCTGCTGGGTGAGCCGACCAAAGAAGAGCCTCACCCACCAAAGACTAATGGTAGACAACAAGCCCGCCATCTTTCTTGACAAGAACCGGCCCTACATGACCGAAGCAAGCACATCGACGTGAAGTTCCATTTTTTCGGGACTCGCCCGATGGAGGGCGATTGTCATCAAGTTTGTCGAGACCGGTCGACAACTCGATGACATCATCACCAAGTCACTCGGGCAGCTTCGGGTTCACTAAGGTGAGCAAGATGATTGGCATGGATGAGATTCAGGGACACCGCAGGAATAGGGAAGCAATATAAGTTGTAATCGGTTGTCGCTTAATGATCATGTTACATGATTAGGAGTTGGAGGTTGGTCACTCTCTTGCTGTCCACACTGCCACGGCAGCATGGCAATAGGCCATGAAGGTGGCTTGCATCAGCCATGTAGAAGTAGGTAGTACGGCTGAGCAAAGCATGTACCTTATGAGTAGGTAGTTGATGTACTCACCATACCTTACCGTACCTTAGAGGTACAAGTAGAGTTGTCTATATAGCAAGTGCAAGTGTGTGTTTAGCTCAAGGTCATCTACCTTGGAGCAGGGAAGAGGAAGGAGCAGGCAGCAGGTACTGGTGGTAGGTACTGGTGGTGGCTGGAAGCCAACAATAATTGTCCATTTAAGTAAAATAATAGTCTAGAAAAGCTACAAGTTTACATGACAAATTGTATCCAAATGCTAGTGTGTGTGTTGCTTTGGCCATAATTTAAGATTGAAACAAATTACAGAACTTAAAAAGGTAAAAAGAATTAATATAATACCAAGTTGCTCTTTCTCCAACAACAGTTTATTATATTTTTGATTCATTTGTGCTTCAAAGACCTCCTTCTCAGATAGGAGAGCATCATATTTCTGCTGTAACAAAGATTCATCATCAAAGTCCTTAACAGGTTCTACATTTAACTCCTGTACCTGAAGCATTTTGTTAAAAAACAAATTGGTAAATTTAATTTATAACATCAGATACCTATCATTAAGAAATTCTCACCTGCTTGTAATCTTCATCTACCTCCAATACTTCACATCTAGTAACTTCAATTTTGATTAATACCTTTTCCTAAAAACAAAAATTAAAATTACATCACATATAATAAATATGCCTTTAAATAATACATTATCCTAATAAAATAGACTTACGCTAAAATTTTATTAACTTATCTAAAAAGTTACCTTAGGCCCCCTTTCTTGGTGAAGGTAATTACAGTCAATCCATGGGCGACTTGTGTTTTTCTTCGAACCTGGTAATGCACCATATCTGTCGAGAGTCCCTTTAATAATTTTGATGTAGTGCCAATTATAACCATTGTAAGTTCTTTTGAATTTGCCATTCGGGAGTTGCTCCAATTCTGTTAGAAAGTAGAACTCTCCATTCCCATTCTGGAGTAATTCCTCAACCTGATAAAGATCTCCCACTTGTACCATCGTGTAAGAGGGTCACCGGTATTAGGATTGTCAATCCAATACACAAGTAACCGTTCCAATTCATCTTCGGTGAAAATGTGTTCCTGAAACCATAAGGTGAGGGTATACTCCTCTCGTTAATAGAGTAAATGGTACATTGAAACAGTAAAATGCCTAACTGCGGTAACTCTTATTCCAACTTAATGTACTGTGGTAATCATATTTGCTACGGTAGGTGTGCATAAACAAAATAATAAACTATTTTCATAGTCATATTTGTTTTCACTAACTAGCACAAACATATTCAAGGAAAATCAACATGGAAAACAGGAAACACAATAGTAAATCTTTGTGACAGACCTTTGCAGTGTTGCCCAGGAAAATGGCAGTCTTTATCCTAATTCCAGAATCTTCATCCACCTGTAACAGGTAGCAATGTTTACTATACAAAACTCATTAAATCTAACCGGGTACAGCGGAGTTAAAGGGTATCTCAATCAAAAGAGAACGACACCCACCAGTAGCTCGGAGAGATACTTCGATAGGGAACTTGAGATTGTACTCTGAGATAACTGCAGTAGTATCAGGCCAGACAATTAGTCATCAGGTAAAGTAGTTTTCACATCGAAAGTAAAAAGGAGTAAATCAGTAGTAAGAGTTTAACCCTAACTTTAGATAATATTTAACCTCAGAAAAACAGATTTCCAGAACAAAACTGAACACATGCCAAAATTGGTTGAGTACATATAAGGTTTTTGATTTCTTTGGAATGCAAATCATGAACAAGTAGTGAATTCAAAAAATTTGACCGAACAGTTGATACCTATTCATAGCTCCAGAGAATGAACAGATTTTAAATACATCTTGACAGCTTAAGTCTTATCTTGTATCGCCATGTCATTGGCCTTATCTCTAGTATTATCTAGATAAGTAGCATCTTCTTTAGTAGTTGGAATATCTCTAGTATTATCTAGATAAGTAGCATCTTCTTTAGTAGTTGGAATATGTTGTAGCTTTCTTCTATTGCAAGGAACCTATCCTATATGTACCCCTAATCCTGCCATGGTTGAGGTGTGGAAAGTAATACAAAATCAGTCCCAAATTTGTGCTTTGTCTCCATCACATCTAGACCTATATGCTCAGTAAGTCAGTAGGATAGAAGCAACTCACTTTTGGTACCAACACAAGCATCGACTTCAATGTCAGTTTGCGAATAGAAACACTAGCATCGGAAAAGCCAGTGGCCACAAGTGGGTAAACCTAAAAAGTAGAGAAATTATTATATATACTTATGCAGAAAATGATCCAGAAACATAAATACAGATGTCCAATTGTCTGCATACAAAAGAGATTACATACTTGTTCATCAACAGTTTGAGCTGACAATGATTCCTCAAACTGAATTATGTTCTGCAGTAGACATACTCGAATAGCTCTGTCATTAGAGGCGAAAAGCTTGACAATAGTAGGCAAAACCTAAAAGAACCAGAATTATTTATTAATCAGACTATTTGATGTAACATAGAACAGCACTAACCATAACAAACCTTCCAAAAGTGAAAATAAAATATCACCTTGATACTAAATTGATCCGCTGGAAGCCAGGAACCCAACTTTAATAGAGCAGATAACGCTGTAGCAGCAGCTGAATCAAGCTCAAGAGAAGTAGCCAATACAGGGAGCAGCTGTAGTATCTCAGACAATAAGCACAAGATCACACAGCTGGTTCAGAAAACTATAAACTAAGGTAGAAAGAATAATCACGTATGGATGAACCAAGGGAACTCTAGACTTTGGCCGTACCTTTTTAGGACTATCTCGGGGAAGTTGTTCAGCTATATCTGGGAGTTTCTGAAAAAAGCTGTCTTTCTCAATGTTGTCTTTATAATCAAGAGCTTCCATGAACTGTAAGGTCTCAACTAACTTGTTCTGGAAAAACTCTGAAAACAAAGAGCCAAAGACATTATTTCAAATTTTTAATAAAACTAATGCAAATATTGTCCTTGTAAGGCACGATATTGTAATAAGATTGAGACACTAAGCCTGAAGAAATGTACTAAATCATAAGTTCCATTGCAACTCCAAAAATGACTGAATGACAAGGTAAAAGTGTTGAGCTTACCATTGTTATCAACAAGTCTTGAAGGATTTAATCTATGGAAGGGTGTCAAATTCAAGAGTCTCTGGTAGACTGGAAGTAAAGACTGCAAGGAAGAATGGTATAACTCACAAAAATGACACATGCATAGAAATTTCTGCAGTTAGAAACTCGAAACCAATAAAGGTTAGCACATTGTGAAATAAGTTCCTAAGAGAAATTATGCGAGCAAACCTTTGGGATTGAAGTAGTATTTTGAAGGTCTTCTGTTCTAGCCAACTTTGCTCCAGAAAAGAGTTCATAAATTAAGCACCCTACAATAAGTACCGTGTTCTCATTATTTCATAAATTAACCATGATGAAGAATTGAAGACCATGAAGGCAAACAATATATAAGTCTGAATGGCATCAGTTTATCAATTCACACTTTGGCATTTCTGTTTTGTCCCTTGTGCCTTTATATCGATAAATAATTAAAAACCTAGGTATTGTCTATCATACAAGATTAGGAGCTATGGATACTAGTGCAAACAAATTTCCTTCATATGGTAAGTGCTAGAACATAATTTCTCCCATACAGCAGCCAACAAATCTACAGGCCTAACCGCTGCAAGCATGGAATGCAGGAGCAGGACAAGGAACAATGAAGAGTTATATATGCTCACCCAGTCCCCAAGAATCAATGGCCCATGGAGGTGATTTTCTGATGGAGGCCCAGTCTGATTTTCTCAGCTCCATCGGCTTGTACTGCGTGCCAACTAACCATTCCAATTGCTGCAAAAAAAAAAATCAGAACAACTTTGAGATAAACTCAAACATTCTGTTATTCTATGAAGAAATTATTTATGCAATCCATCTTTTTCATCCATTGCTATGGTACTAATAGAGATATTGAACCTGCTTTCTAGGAACAACCAAAGTAGACCATAACAAAACAGGTGTCAAAATAAAACAAGTTTTTAAGCTTGAATATCTTTTATAGCACTATTTGAATATTCGCCGAATGACATAGAAGAGGGAAGCGTACATGCAATATATATCTAACATACAAAAACAAAGGTGTGGGAATAAGTCCTTACCAACATGGGGCTACCAGAGGCTTCATTGTTAGCATCAAATTCTGACAGAGAATCAAAAGCATGGAGCTTCCAATCAAGACTCTGTGTAACAACTAAACTTGCCAAGCATACATTTCCGTGAACCTGAATTGATCAAAAAGATGGCAATCAGGTCATTTAAAAAACAAAGCATGTCTAGCATTTGCAGTTTCCAATTACATGTTAAGACCGCACCATTTTAATTTGACTGCACTATATAATCCAATGATATGTGTACAAGGCACCCATATCAAATAATCAAAACAAGGAAATGTCCTTAGGTCGAGACTCGAAGAGTAAAAATATAACCATTTTAAGAATCACCTCTGTTGCAAGCAGCATGCACGAATACAGACCCACATGCTTCATAATATTGTTCCATCATTTATAACTAAATAAAACCACAAGTAAATGCCACAAATACACGACCACAAGCAAGAATGGATGATAAAAATCATCAGTGCAAAATCTGAGTGAATATCTCAAAGCAACAAATTATGTAAGCTTGCATCTAAGGATAGACTCTAGCCAGACTGCAATCTTCTTCAAATCTTAATGCAGGGACTTACAAGATTGCGGTCATTATTGAGAAAGCTTACAGCTTTCGATATCTGGTGAAGCCCCCATGCAAAGTACTCATTGCTGCACCATTATTTATTAGCCACCGTGGCATGTAATTCAACGAAAATAAATTAACAAATGACGGGTGAATCAAAATATACTGATAAATTGCCTAAAACTACAAGTTTCTTAGTGGATGAACATTTTTATAAACACAAAAGTACAAGATCATGGTACCTCTGGGTGCCACCAAGATTCAGTTCCTTGAGCTTAGAAAATGGTATAACAGGCTCCGTTACAATATAAATTTTGTGCTTCACAGAAGGTCCATCCAGAACTTCTGCTTCAGTAATGTAAAAAAGACAAGACATTTGGATGCCGCACCTGCAGTAACCACAACAGCAGTAAACTGAATTAGCAGATATTGGGAAACCAAATAGCAAACTTACCAAACAGCAGTAAACTGAATTAGCAGATATTGGGAAATCAAATGTTGTGCCCAACAAACTACTAAGCTAGTCATGGAGGAACTTGATGGCTCACAATTTGCAATACTTGCTGATGAGTGATATGTACCAGAATGAACAGCTAGCTGTTTGCTTGCGTTATGTTGATAAGAAAGGCCGGGCTGTTGTTAGATTTCTTGGAATGATATCATTAATGAATTCCAAAAAAGGGGAATCGTAGAGTTACATGGTAGATTGGTAGTAGCTATGGTAGATTGTTAGTAGCTTTGAGCCTTCGCTGTTTTGTAATTTTTTTTCTTAATTAATAGAGACAATGGCACTATGCCACTACGCTTAGAGCTTGTACTTTGTTTATTACCAATTCACATTTGTCATTTGTGTCGAATTTTTTGTGTGCACGGAACACCCAGCTGCGAAATCCTAGCTCCGCCACTGCTCTAGATCATTAAAACTGAAAACTAAAGTTATTAGCTTACGTTTTGTAATTTCTTAAGACCATTGCGACACGCAACCATGTGTCTGTCTTGTGGGTTGCTCCCTGACAAAGAAAAAAGATTGACACGGCCGATCCATCATCCTGGAAAGGAAAAAGTAGTGTTGGCAAGAGCATAAATATCTAACAAAAATCAAGACAAACTAATCCTTTGGTGAAAAAAATATAGTAACAGCAGAAGAAATCAAAAAAGTGCGCCAGAAAAAATCAGCACTAATGGTAGACCTTGGATGAATAATCTTAAACCTACGAAAGCTGGGCTCATTTTCGCCATCTAATAGGGCCACGCCGCCTGCTTTTCGGACATTGATCGGCGGCGTGGACAGCCTAGAGTGTGCGAGCCCCGGTCTTTTACAAAAGGCCCTTCTGTTTGTCGAAAATCAAACCGCAGTCCAGTACCCTTCCCATCCGAGGTCCTCCCGGCTTCAGGGTTCACGTGCACCGCAACTGCAAAACTTCCTCGGCCTTCGCTACCTAGCGCCGCCGCACTGCGGGTGCCGGATCTGCTCGGGCGGCCGCCTCTACTACCGCATACATTCTAGGCGTGGCCCCTACCCTTCTGACACGGCTGCAGCCCGTCCGAGCATGGCCACCGGTTGGGCCGGTGTTAGGTACCTGGACTAGTATAGTAATAATAGTTAATGGGTTTGGACTTGGGCCCGCGTGCCTTACTATGTTGGGCTTGGCCCATGTATGGATGTAGTAGTATATGTAGCTTCTGGGCGAGAGAGAGAGAGAGGGCATCAAACATATTGTAAACCAAATATTCTATCCTAATTACGAATTCTATCCCTAGCATCCTGATGCTAACAGCCGGGTGGCGCCCTGCCCGCATCGTTCCCCTCCAGGCCGCCGGGCTCATCGACCTCGCCTCCACCGCCCTGGCCCTGCTCCTACTCTACCTAACCGCGCTCCGGCAGCAGTGGCGCGCCTTCACCGCCCGCCGCCTCCTCCCGTTCTTTCCCCTCCGCCACGCCCCCATCCACTCCCCGCTGTGCTCGACCCCACCGTGGTCCGTGGCGGACCTCCTCCATGCCACGCCACGCCCCTCCTGTTCGCCTACGACACGCCCGTCTCCCTCCCCGCTAGCATCAGCCACGCCACGGCCCTCTTGCTCGCCTCCTGCGCCGTGAGTTCCTCCTCCCCGCCGCCACCCACGCCGCTGCAATCTCAGTCTGCATCGTTGCTGGTTCAAGGTGCAATCCCACCTGCGCGCAGCATCCACACAACGGATGGTGACAGTTCATCAGGGTAGGCAGCTGCAGTTAGTTTGTTGTTGGCCTCGCAATCTCCCCTTTCGTATAGTGTTCCTCACTTGAGTTTCTATCTAATATACAACTCCCTACCAAATTTAAAAGGAAGCTACTGAACGGAGAGACGCAGCAGCAACTGTTGCAGCTATGGTACTGCAAGAGGCATCAATCTTTTGATTTTGTTATCATAAACACACAAGGTATATATTTAGAGACATCTATGGGGGGATCAGATCGATCGGGAGTAAAGGGGAAGGGTGCGGACGGCATACCTTGGAGGTGCCGCGGTGGTGCGTCCATGAACCCCCGCTGGTGGCGGCGGAGGCGTAGGGCTCACCGATGGTGTAGGGGAAATCTTTGAGGCCCAATCCGGATCCCGCGACTACCTCCATCTTGCTCTACACACCCGTCGAGATCCGGCGCTAATGTTGTTTGGGACAGAGAAAGACCCCTGAGGCCGGGGGCGGGACACGAAATAGAAGTAAGGCAATCGAAGCAGGCAGCATCGAGCAGTCAATAAAACAGATTAACATGCAGCAACCATTGCACTCACCTGAATGTATGCCAATCCAGGAGCGCTCCCAATCCAATCAGTCACCTTTCCACTGAATCCACGCTCCGCTAGCCCATGGACCGCCGCCACCACTACAGCGAGGCTGCCGCAGCCACCGCCGGCCTTCTCTCCCCCACCGCCGCTACAGCCACCGCCGTTACAGTTAGGGTTTCGGCGAGGCTGCGCGCAGGGATGGGGAGGCTCGTCGCGGTGTGTGTGTGTGTGTGTGTGTGGGGGGGTGGGGGTGGGGGGTTTGGGGAGGCTCGTCGCGGTGGTGAGGAGGGCCGGTACGCCGGTGGCGGATCCCCGTCCTCCGGAGGTCGCGCGGTGGAGTCCCGTCGCCGTCGCACGGTGGAGTCCGTCTCGCGCGCGGAAGAAAGAAGACGAGCGCGATGGGTTACGGGACGAGAGAGAGCTCACGGGATGAATGAAAAAATTACAGAAGGGCAAAATAGACAAATTATAAGTCTGGTCCCACACGTCAGGATGCCTAAACGTCCCAAATTTCACAGAACATGGACGGAATGGTTTACAGGTAAAAACGAAGATGAACGATGACACACAGATCCGTTTTGAACTTTCCAGTGGCATGTAGGTCTTGTGTATTTTTTTCTTAATGGCACACAGGTAAAGGCTCTCGGATGGAGGGGATGCGTCTTCATTTATCTGGGCCGGAGCAAGAAGAAATTGGACTGGCCACGGGCCCAGGCCCAAATCCACCCCCTCAAGAATCAAATAAAGAACCGGCGATTATCTCACATCTCACATGACGAAAAAATCAGCATTCATTTCCTGACGGTGCACAACATGAGACAAATAGACCTTCTCAATAAAAAAACATGAGACAAATAGACCTAGGGATGCAAGTCAATACCCAGTGGTGTTTTTTTGGTAAGCTAACTAATTACGGTCCAACGCCATTATAGTTTTTTTTTTTCACTTTGTTCAAACTACGAAAATGGCACTCTAGGATTTCGAAAGTCCAAACTACAAAGGTGCGACTATCTTAAATACACCGGTCTCCAGATCATCCCTCAAATCGGATGGTGCATGTTTGGGCTTGTTATATACTAGATTTGGATTATTCTTGGATTTTTTTAGATAATGAATATATGATATTTAGCTTCTTCTATCATGAGATGGAATCATGCCAATTATTACAAAAAGAGTACCTAATGGGCGCGAAATGACTACAAAATTACAAAGTCTTGCAACCAGGCAAACATTACTTAAATAAAGTTTAAAACTAAGCATGACCAATATGTCTAGCGGACAGACCATTCATTGGAACTAAAGAACCGCAACGCTTAATGTTGTTGGAATATATAGTCATATATCATGAGAAATGGTGTTTTCATGAACTAAAGATAGATATAGGACTTGGACTAACAAATTCCATGAGTTTTGGTGATTTCATACATTTTGGGGACTATCACAGAAATCGGGAGAGATAACAAGATGCACGAGATCAAGACGGTCTCGAGCGAATTCCAACACAAAATACCGGAAGAAGACTCTAGAAGACACTAGAAGATCACACGTCAAAGGAGGGCGTGGGGCCACAAGGTGGGGCACACCCCGTGCCCGTGTTTCCACAGATTTGCATGTGCTTTCACGTGGAGTCTCCAACGACCGTTAGGATCAATCTAAACCGTTTTTTGAAGGTTGCTTTGATCTCCAATGGCAACGGTTCATCCCAGCGGACTATATAACCAGACCCTAGACGACCCTAATTGATTATTCTCATTAGCAATCAAGTCATCAAGTCGCCTAGATCCCAAGCCCTAGAGTTCCACCATAATTAGAGCACTAGCTATACCTAGATTAGATCTAGAAGGAGGCAAGTTTGTCTTGGTCCTTGATCATTTAGAAGCCACGGAGGGCTTTTCCCTCCTGTATCTTTCTCTGTAAGAATTTGCTAGCTACAAGTGTTATGGCTTTGATCTATTCAATGATTATATTTTTAGTTATATGGATTAATGTTTATTATTATAAGTATATGCTTAGCATAGTTAGATTGTCTTTATATTCAAGCATGGACTCGTATAGCTCATCCGGAAGTACAATGGGTGAGTGGTAAACCGAAAGTGTAGGCATGGTGCCTATACCCCTGTTTTCCTACGCCTGCACCCTATATTTGAGGGTAGATCGTGGATGTGACACTCCCATTGAGTCTTTTGTAGTCCTCCCGTTTATAGAGATATTTGTTGAGCTAAATTACTATGATAGACTTGCTTTTGTTCATGATCTTTCTTAGTAATATTCACCATGTGTAGATATAATGCTAGGAGGATAATTTCGGGGACGATGGGGGCATCAAAATTTACTAAACGTTAGGAGGAAATTACTATGATAGACTTGCTTTGTCCATGCCAATGTTATTACGATTCAGGGCGATAAGGGCATCAAAATTGACTAAACGTTAGGAGGAAATCGAACTCATGCTGGGGATGAAACTATGTTGTCACGTACATATTGTGGGTGACATGGTGTTGATTGTGATCGCCATGAGGCCTGATTGCCACTCGCCAGGCGGACTCTCCAACTCACGATGTGTAGTAGGCGGCAGCGTTGCTGCTAACTTGGCGACGTGGAAGTTGACAAGTCGTAGTTGTGATCTGCGGCAATTGGAAGGCACGCGTCTCTTTGGCAACTAAATAGGACCGAGGCTCCTTGAGCCTGTCCTCATTTCATTGAACCGACACACCAGGGTAGGGGATTTTTGTATAACTAGGCTTGAGCCCCTCCCTGACATGGGCCCTCGAAGGCCGCGACACCCTGCTACCCCCCGTCGACGAAATCTACTTTCGACGGCCTACCTAGGGGGCTCCCAAGGTAGTATTCTAGGATCGGCAAGGTGCGCGAGACACGAACTAGATGGTAACAGAGGCACAAGACACCGATTTATACAGGTTCGGACCGTCGGGTGTGACATAATACCCTACGCCCTGTGCTCATTTGTATTGTATTGATATCTCATTAGTCGTGTTTGAGGGGGGGATCCCGCCCACCTTATATAGTTTGTGGACAAGGTTACATGCTTCGGTAAGCAATATGGTACAATATGATAGTCGTAGATGCGGTGCATGCCGTGTGCGCGACGTCTTCATGTCTTGGTCGGGCCTCTTTTGACGGTGCGCCCAATCCGTTCTGTGGAGGGTATGGGGGTCTATTCCCCACAGCTAGTCCCCCGAGCATTCTTCATTTTGCGGGCGAACTTGCTTCTTCTTCTGCTTCTCGACCAAGTTTATAGCGTTATCGACCAGCCTGGGAGTTCCGCCAACCAGCCGGGAAGCGCCATCGACCCAGTCTTCCGGGGGCGGCGGCGGTGTACCTGACCTGCCGACCAGCTTGTCTCGGCCGCCGTCTTTTCAGCCGCGGATGTCCGCAAAAATGTTGTATGCTCCAAGTAAAAGAAAATTTTCTTTGGTAGGGTATACCGCTAGTCCCGAGCATGGGAGCAGCTATATGGTGCTGCCATGCTCAAAAATCATGATACCCGCAAAGAAAAACATGTACGCCGCGGTCATACTGTCAGAAAAATCAACATGTATCCATGGAGCCGTGAATAAATATCGCCGCTAGACGACATGTATCCATGTAGTCCCCGAGCTTGCTGGAAGATGCCGTAGAGAAGTCTTGTAGCAAGGTCAAGAACGAGCCCGCAATGTACTTAAAGCGCCCGACGCGTTGCCCAAGACCAGCACCACCTGATCCGAACAACATGGAGAACTTGATAGCACACCGATGAGACGCCGGCATGGCCGAGAAGAGTCCTGAGAGGTCGGAGACGCGATCCTTGAGCAGCCCGCACGCCGATGTTTAAAGAGCCAACAAAGTATAGCACGGAGTCCTCCGTGGTGACAGGGGTGCCCAGGCATAGCCTTCGAGCAGTCGAAGAGGTTGAAGATGAGTCCCATGTTGTTGAGAAGAAGCAGTCCCCGAGCGTGGTGAGGTGGTCGATGGCGAAGTCCCCGAGCGTCGGAGTGGTCGAAGGCGAAGTCCCCGAGCGTCGAGGTGGTCGGTGGCACAGTCCCCGAGCGTCGAGATGGTCGTAGGCGCAATTCCTGAGTTGCCGGAGAAGTCAGAGGAGTTGGTGACACAGTCCCCGAGCGTGGCGATTGGTCGGAGAGTATGTCTGTGAACACCGAGCAGTCCAGCAACTAGTCGATGTTGTCCCTGAAATAAAAAACATATAACGCGGTAGTACATGATGTATAATTGAGTGACGTTAAACAGTGCGTGGCGGACAAGTTAGCGTGCGCGCTCTATCCATGGGGTTGTCTTAAACGCTACGTGGAGCACGGTGCTCAGGCACGCCTGTGCGTTACAACCAATCCATAGTACCTCTGCCATTCACCGAGTACGCTGTGTACAAGTGTGCTAGCATAAGACCTGATCTAGAGGGGGGTTTGCAGTGATCGATGGGTAAACCATCGGCCTTGAAGAAACATGTGAACAACCGAATTTTAAATCACAGGCTGTTCACTTCCCATGCAAAGGCAAAAAAGGAAAACCCAAAAGTGCTACAAGCACTGGCCACGCCGAATCTTTTTAACGCATAAATGGATCACTAAACATAGGTAAATAACAAAACTAATTACACACAGTTTAGTTGAAAAGTGCGCAGATCTAATCTTTTGAACTTAGTTAATGCATGTTGGGACAATAATTACCAAATACAAACGAAATGTGCTACAGTAGCTCCAACCCAAATTATTTCGGGTTGCATGGCAACCTAACGCCCCTCATTTTACAAGTACTGTAGCTGCGTTAGTTTGACTCCGCCTGCGAAGAAACTCCAGCCCCGACCCGATCAGTTACTCGGGTGAGGTAGGAGGCACTGTGCCCGTGCACACACCCGAAAGCACTTATCCCACCAGAGAGAGGCGCCAGCTGACCACCCGGGTAGTCGAGGTCCGAGCCGACTCTGGTGAGAGACTTTTAAAACCGATCATACAACTAAAAAGAACCAAATGCAAGCATCTACCTGCAGTCCGAAAACCGCCGCTTCTCCTACCATGGCCCGGCACTTCCCACGCTCTCTCCCATGCTGCCCGGCTTCCCACATTTGAACGAGTAAACGGATAGAACCACCACGCGCACACCCACGCCGGGCTCCAAGGAACCACCGCCTCTGGCGCCCCCACGTCGCCGGCTGCTCCTCGTCGTGCCCGGGCGCCGCGGCATCTCCGCAGCGGAAGAGCCGAGGATCATCGCCGCGCTACGCCGCCGACCAACGCCGTTGCAGGCTGCTCCTCGTCGTGCCATCACCGACGCCAAGCCAGACATCTCCTCGGGCGTGAAGTGGGCCGCGCCGCCGACCCAGCGCCCGGGCCATCTGCTGCTACGCTTCATCTCCCCCATCAACAAAGGTGCCCGTGATCCGGCAGGATCCGGTGGAAGGGAAGAGAGGTGCACGACATACGCTTGACGAAATCCCTCATCCAGGTATCGTCTTCCTCCCCAGGCCAAAGTCCACTTCCACCCATAGCTGCCGCCGGGCAATGTCGATTCGCGTCTCTCTCTTCCACATCCAGCTCTCCCACCACGTCCCAGTCTGATTACACAAGCACATAGATTTGGGTGCACCTGGGAGCTGTTCGATGAAATGCTTAGATGGGGATGCTGCCCTGTTTCGTCATGCACATTACTCTTCCTCATGCATGCACCTGGGTATTGTATCCAAGGATCAGGAGGTGTGGGGATCACATCTTGGCTACTCAAAGGTCAGTTAATCAGTACATGGTTGATTTTTTTCAACTTTCCTACATCCTATGGTTCAGAGAGACTGATCATGTGATCCCTACCAACAGTGGTGTCAATTGTGAGATTGTTGGCACCTCCATCCAAAAATGTCTTGTTGATAGGAGGCGAAGCATGACTGGGACACAAGCATGTCCAGGTGTGCAGCGCAGGAGCAACGGAGAGATGACAGCTCCAAAAGGTGAATCACGTTGTTGGTCGGCAGACATGATGCTGCAGCTTAGGGTCCTGCATTCCCAAGGTACATCATTGTCCATGCATAGCAGTTCTTGGATTGGGTTACCTAATTTTTTATCCAGTTATTACGTGCTTGCAAGTGTGTGATATAAATTATGTTTTCCTCCACCATTTTTCCTTCCTAAAAATTGCTTCTTGCAAAAATAAAGGAAGCTTTTGGATTGTATAGTTCAGTACATGCTGCTATCTAGAATCTAAAGGGATAACATTTAATTTGATAGTAAAGATCCAAAATGAAATGAAAATAAATAGCCCTGTTGTACAAATAGATGTGTGGCTAAGTGAGGTGCTTAAGATTCTGCCTTGCTGACGCCAAACACCATGTGCAAGTGATGCAAAGCCCATATTATCCAGGAGTTGTCCTCGATCCTGCCATGCAGGAACATATATTACGGGATTCAAGGCATGGGAACCCCAATTCTTTTTTTGGATTGGTTTGCCGATTTACGATCTTCTGTTTTACACATTTGGATTGGTTTGCTAGGATTTATGATCATTGATTTCTATTTGTTTACATGTGGATGAGATGAGTGAGTTGCACATTTTTAACAAGTAAGGAAGGTGCACTGTGTAAGGTCTCTGTTTTAGGATGCAGTTTTTCAAGGATTTTGATATGATCAAACTGTGGGTTGTGGCATCCTACCCAACTGCCAACCATATTGGCATGGTGTCCAGTAGCATAGACAGACGATGTCTATGCCAATGCTATCTCACCCTGTCCATCTTTTTTACACTAAGTTTACTATGGGTTTTACTTACTTTTTATTCATAACATTTTTTGGCTAGGTTTGGAGCAATTTTTTTCCGTTACTTGCAGTCAAGCAAAAAGACACATAATATTATAGTTTTTGGATGACAATGCAGGTATCGAAAAAAAAAGTTTCTTATTCCAATTTACTGCAGACGCCATGACTACCTAATCATGAATTAAGTTTCTCTCCAGTTAAAGATAAGATTATTAGGATATCATAACCAGTAGTTATTATTATATTTCAATTGAAAAGTAAAAATTTCATATTGCATTCCAACTGATACAGATATGTAAGCTCCTTTGAACCACCCCATAAAACAACGTACTAATTATATTATTTCTCTTATAATATAATGAATTGCTAACAGTTCATTTCTATTACAGTAGTTTGCTGGGCTTCCGTGTTCTACATCTAATGGCATAAAGCTTGTCTTTTCGCGCATCGAAATCATTATATGATTATATAGGTTTTTACTTCATGAATAATATGGCATTAATTTTTTTCAGTTTGGCAACAAAGTTTAAAGCTTTATTTAAACTATGTACCTTTCTTAGGGACTTATGTAATATTGTATTAATCATCACGGTTACCATATAGGTTCTAACGTTATGGATAATTGAAGTTGATATTTCACATTCAAATATTTCTTGGCGCTTTTAAAAATATATATATGTTATCATGGTAGTATGTGTCCCCCGTAGCAACGCACGGGCATTTAGCTAGTGGCTAATTACTTGTAAAGTGAAGAAACATCCGGAGATATCTGAAGACGAAAAAAATATTCATATGAAACATATGAAAACGTGACTTAGCTTTGATCGACGACCGAGTAGAGTGGTCTGCGTGTTGTCATGCTCGGACAGTTGGTGTCATGGCTTAACGGGGCTCGTCTGGTAGCTCGACGTGGCTTGTGCGATGGCTCGGCATGGCTTGGTCAACACGGCTCGCTTCCCTCGGGCTCGAACAGGTGCCCATGCGGAGCTGTTGTCGTAGCCGGACAAGGAGTGGTTGGAGTTCGATTGGCCCTGTGCGCGTGCTGATCACTTCCCTTAAGTGTCGACACCGGTGGTGCGCCTTGCATGGGCAGATGGCCTCATCCGAGCATGTATGAGACAATAAACGACATTAAATAATATTTAATTGAAAACTTCACTTAGCTTTTTGGGTACGTAAGACAATTCGTGTTTTGCAAGTAGCTTCCATTAGCTTGCGTGACCTTGACTTGAACGTCACTCGTAAGCCTCCAGCTTGCTGGGATCTGGTGCGTGTCCGACCAGTAATCAGAGCAGGGCAGCCTCCTTTGCGCATGATGGCGACGCATGAAATCAACGCAACGTCCGACGTCAGGCTTGTGGGTTCAAACTGCATTGGCCTCCCGTCTGTGTGCTTGTGGGCCGTCTTCGTTCGAGTGCCTCAGATCCATGATTAGCGTTACTGCCAAGACATGCGTGTATGTAGGTACCGAACATATGTTGTATCAAGAGATATTAAATTACAGATTAAAAATTTGACTTAGCTTTTCTGATGAGAGGCAGGATAGGATCCTCGGACGTCGGCTTTGCACCATGCATGCCTTGTGGTAGATGCGTTTCTTGAATTGATCGACTTCCATATCCGCTAGCTTGTCGGTGTGACATCTTGGACGTGGATGTTGATGTGATGCTCCAGGATGCAACGAGCGCCGTCGCCGAAGGATGTTCGCCGCCAGTTTTGTCAGGTTGTCATCGGAACGACGTTGTTGATGGTTGTGAAAAAATCCCATCTAATCCGCAAGGAGTCCGCGCGCACCCTGAAGATCTCTAGTTTGGTTTTCGCTAATTAGTGACATCCTTAGGACTAATCTCGTTGCTAAGTGTATAATTAGATTGGAGATTGGTCAAGCCAATGTGGGAGCACATGGTGGTCATGATGGATGGATTGGTGTGATCCAAAAGATGATCAAGTGCTCACGTGGCATGGATTGTAGGATCAAAATGGGCTCAAGGCAAAGGTATATCGTAGGGCCATTTTGATTTTACACTCAAGACACCATAGAGGGTGTGAGTGACTTAGGATCGATAAGCCGCACTATAAAAAGAGGGGAAAACTCTTGCTCATATCGATCCTCATGTGCCTCTAGGTTCAAAATCATTTGCATACATTCTAACCTAGAGAGCTAACACTTCCTTCCAAAATTGTTATGAAAATGCTAACACACTTGCACATGGAGATGTACACGTGGTGGTGTTGGCACATTTATGGATTCGGCGCTTTTGAGAAAATGAGATGCATATTTTCTATTGCGCCGGATGCAATTTGTCCGAGATTTTTGCTAACCCTCGTGCTCAAGTTTGGTATACTTGTTGGGAAGCAAGATGGAGCAAGGGGGCGAAGAGGTATGCCAGAGTCGACCGGACGCTTCGCGCGCGGGGAAGATCGACCGGAGCGTCCGGTGTCGCCGCGTCCGTGTGATACGAGAGAGCATGTTTTTGGACTTTGGCTCGAGGGTCGACCGGACGCTGGACGGAATCACGGCCCGGACGCACTCGGTGCGACCGACGCTGAGGAGTTGGCTGCTCGCGAAGCCGTGTCGGTTTGTGACCGACTCCGCATCGGACGCGACGCGGCATGCGTCCCGTCATCGACCGGTGCGTCCGGCCGGTGCGTCCGGCCGCCCGTAGAATCGACGCGCCTAACGGCTCTATTGTGGTGTGGGGTATTTATACCCCTTGGCGGGCCTTTGGGAGCTCGCGCTTGGTCATTTGAATCAATTCTAACACCCTTTGAGCTGAGCTAACACTCTCCTCCTCACTCCTCTTGCTTGTGAGCATCATTCTAGTGAGTTGAGGTGATTCAAGTGCACTTTGCTTTGATCTTTGCATCTAGTGGCACTTGGGGATCGTTGTAGAGCCGCTTTTCTTGTTACTCTTGAGAGCACCACTCCTAGCCGGCTTGGTGATTGGTGGAGGCGTTGGCAAGAGTTGGTGAATGTTCTTGGCCACCTCTCGTGAATTGTGAGAGGATCACGACTCCTCGTCAAAGGGAAGACAAAGTGCAAGTAATACATTGCTCGTGTCTTGGGTACCTCTCATTTGCTTTGGGTGCAAGAAGCCTAAAGGCACTTGGCTTGGAGTGAGCTCCACCTTGACCCACACGTGAGAAGGTCGACACAACGGAGACTAGCTTGAGGGTGCTCAAGTGAATTTCGGGTTAAATCATTGTCTCCCTTGTCTCTTGGTGATTGGCTTCATCTCGGTTATCTCTCTTGTATCATCTTGGTGATTGGATTGACTAGCCTCTACATTGTGGTATATCACTTCTACACTCTTTGCATTACTTTCGTATTTATTGTGATATTGTAGCTTGTGTAGTCTTGCTTAGCTCGTTAGAGTAATCTAACTTGTTCACCTAGTTGTAGAGTAGCAACCTATCATCTTGAGTGAATTAGAGATCATAGCAACTAGAATTGTTGATAGGAGGCTTGCCGACAAGTAGAGCTAGTGCAAACGCTTATTATCGCCATTTGTTATTCTAACAAGTTTGTCTAGTGTTTTTGTAGAATTTTTTTATTAGGCTATTCACCCCCTCTAGTCATTTAGGACCTTTCACACACCCCCTACCGGGCGCCCTTGCCAACGAAATTTACTCGACAATCTACCTAGGGACTCCCCAAGGTAGTATTCTAGGATCGGCAAGGTGCGCCGGTGACACACGAACTAGATGGTAACAAAGGCACAAGACACCGATTTATACAGTTTGGGCCGTCAGCGGTGACAAATACCCTACGCCCCGTGCTCGTTGTATTGTATTGATATCCGTTAGTCGCGGTTCCGAGGGGGATCCCTACCCACCTTATATAGTCCGGTGGACAAGGTTACATGCTTCGGTAAGCAATATGGTACAATATGATTGTCGTGCGGTGCATGCAGTGTGCCACACGTCTTCATGTCTTGGGCCGGGCCTCTTCTGACGGTGCGGCCCAATCCCGTCCGGCGGAGGGTATGCGGGTCTATTCCCCACACCCCCTTAGGGCCAGCCCCCGCTAAGGACATTTAGTCCAAAAGTGAAGGCTGATGAGAAGTCTAAGAGGCGAAGCACCAAGGACATCTAGTCCAAAAGTGAAAGCCGATGAGAAGTCTAAAAGGCGAGGTCGCCAAGAAGTTCTCGGCGATTGATTTCTACAAGTTTGGCTCAGATTATGCATTTTGGAATGAGTTGAGCTTGTAAGCTGTATTGATGGTCAGGCATTAAGGTGTCCGAGCTTTTGTTCATCGTCGACCGACGCCGATGGGTGGAGAACCATTGGTTGATTAGTTGGTGTGTGGAAGTAGACTGTCGTCGTACCCGGCCATGTATGTAGCATGCTTAGGGCAAAGACTAGACGTAACTATGGTGAGAAACAATAGTGCATATGTATGTTGCCGTCCGATATTTCAGCCGATTTGAATAGCAAGTCTCCCTTGTTAGATACCGAGCCAATAGCCAAGTGCAATGTTGGTGATGTTTCGTTACACATGAGTCAATTTGAGGTATGAAATTGACCAAAGCTTTTGTCTAGATTTATATAAAAAAGTTACATTCATCTAAAATTGCATTCTTTTGACCTAAGGAGTATATGCGGTTATTATATTTTTCATGGAGCGAGGGTCCGCATGAATTTTGCAGAAGTAGTCCATGTGTCATTTTCTTATAAAAAAAAAGGAATCAAGGGGTGATGGGGGGGCGGGAGGGGGAACCCACATAAAGGCCCGAAGCCCTCGATAGTTGCCGTTGGACTACCTTTTTGCATATATATACGGGATACTAGACAGATGACAATGGAGCAAAACCGAAGGTAGCAAAACCATGCTACAAATTGCCTAAATTGATTGATGACTCCCCGGCACACATGGTTGATGATGATTGATTCCAAGGCGCTCAATTCAAAACGAAAGCATCAAGAGTAAGTCGGCTACGCCCTCACCCAAGTATTGGACACATCGGGTGTATGTGCTTCTCGCATTCATGTACTACAATATACCGCAAATGTTTTGCCCACGTTTTTTTAGCTCAAGGTGACAAAAGGCCCAAAAAACAAGTGCATGACCGCCGCCACCATCTTTTTGGCATACGTAACATATATAAATGACACAAGAATCGATCTGGCTTTGTACAACAATATATTTTTCATGTCTCTTCCGATCTTGTCTTATACCGTGAACAACGCATTAACGAGGTGGAGAGCACCAACATAATTGATATGCTTGGAAAACGTACCGCTTCACAAGCCAAGGTTTGATGATTGTTAAAAAAAAAAAGTCAATTAGCAAGGATGAAAGCATATGCTACTTATATGTGTTAACGAGGTTACAAAGTCCGCTTCGCGCCACCTCACATTAGCTAGCCACCTAGAGTCCAGATTCAAGGGCTTGGTAGTCTTGCTACATCTCATCATAAAATTGCTTAGGTTCCATCGGGCCCATCGTAGAAACACACCATGCTTCCTCAAATGATCATCATGATACAAGACGCCCAAATAGAATCCCACTAAATACCAAAGCTCCAAACCACTTGTTGGACACAAACTGCAGACATCAATTCACCGAATTAAGGTGGATACATCACACATAATGTGGATCCACATTATGTAGGCATCAAAATGGCAATAGGAAGTGGATATTCCAAGCAAGAAGAACATACTTCATGTTGCAATCTTAGCGGCTAGACAGATCCACAGCTTGAAACCTCGCCACGCTAACCGTGCGGTGCAGCCTAGTAGAAATGGATAGTAGGGCCATCCTATTTGAAATGATTTCAGGCCTAGAGTCAATATCAAGTAAAAAATAATAGTACTTCATTCAAGTATCACACTAAACACCAACCAAGGTCGCAGCATTGTAAATCCATGAGTGCTAAACCGCCAATGCATGCCGCACCAAAGCCGCTAATCCAAAGATTTGGTCAAATCTCCAAATCTTAATGCCGTGGACTTAACTCCTACTTGGAGGTCATCTTCTTTGTCCTGAGATGCATGTAAGATACACAAGGATAAGACACTGCAACAACATTAAATGGTCACTTCATGAAGTATGAAAGAGTGGGAATACAGAAACACCTGATGCGCATATATAGTATCATACACTAGTGTCCAACATATACCACCGTATACAATGGAAGGATGATTGCGTGGTCTAAGCTTTCCTTAATAGCAGCCCATCCTAATAAAGCTCCCCAGTTGAATGGGCCCGAGGCTGTTGTTAACGCACCAAAATATACACAAGCCCTCACTGTAAGTAATAATATAGTATCATTCTATATAAGCCTCCATATGCACAAATACAAAGACATACCCAAAATGTGAACCTCTTCATCGGGGGATATGAGAAGACCGTAAGAAGTGAAGGCGCCCTTTAATATGACTACACACGTAAAAATGACAAAAAAATATAAGCTGCTTATAATCAAGATACTTTGTTTGAGGAATGCAAAGATAGGAAAATATTAACAGGCACATAGTACGATTCTATATATTCTTAGGGAGAACTGCGGTGGTAGCCCAATTTATTATGAGAAAGCCAGGAGGATAAAAGCTCCGGCTGCTTTTGATGTCAAATGGCCCACCCTTTTTTTAATGCGGTGATTGAATCTTTAGAACTAAAAGAGATTGAGCTCACGGGTAGTCAATTTACATGGGCCGCCTAGGCGACAATCCGACTCTAGAGAAATTGATAGGGTTTTTGGTCAAGATGGAGTGGGAGATTAAATTTCAAAGTGCTATAGAATCCCCGCTTAAGACAACCGGGTCCGGGCCCGTGCTATAGCCTGTGCAGCACGGGTCGTAGATCCGCCCGAAGAGCACGCTTAAGACAACCGTCGGGCCCGTGCTATAGCTCAGCAAAGACGGGCCGTAGATCCGCCCCCAGTACATGTATGCATGTTCGCCTAATCTAGTGTCTACCCACCGCATGGCTAAAAGGTAATCTAACCAAGAATGCACACTTGCTAACAATATTAGGGCATCAAGAATTGACAAGACATCGATATGATTGTTCATCGCATTTCATGTTACAATCAATGAGATACTCAAAGGATGATTTCCATTCCAATTTGAGGGGCTAAGAGGGTCAAACCGTAAGGTACCTTGTCAACAGTTTGGATCAGCTAGCATTCAGTTTTTAAATAGCCATGCATTCCATCAGTGAAGAACTGGACACAGCGCTTATCCATCGAGATAGAAACAAAAAGCTACAGCCAGAGATGAAAATGGTTCAAGGTACAAAACTAGAATCCTCCATGCGCAACATTAACAACTAGCCTTATAACAAGATTTTGAACCTAAAAATGCACTTTTGAAGTTGATGGCCCAAAATGATCACAAGTTGATGGCATATTCTTGCATTTTACTCATTAATCTTTATATTAGTGAGTGCTGAGTTGCAGGTTGTTGAGGTCTAAGATGCGCCTCCCATTTGGGCCTCTTTGTGGATCTCTCCCATGCACAGGGCAATGGAGCCTAGGCAAAGACAAAGAGCAAGAATCTCTCCTCATCTTGTTCCGGACGCCGTTTGCCGCCCTTGAACTTGAACAACAGCTCTCTTGACAAGGAGCGGCACCTCGTCGTCCTTGTAGCGCCAGCCGACGGCACCACCGCCTCAAAGGTCGACGACCTGCCCTTTGCTTTAATTTGGCCTCCTTTCCGATGGTGGTGCCAGCATGTGGAGGCACTGGGTGAAGGAGTTGGAGGTGAGGCTGCTGAAGCGGATGATGGTGTCATCGTCCACGTAGTCCACCCGCCGTTGTGCCCTGGTGGTAGAGTCTGCGAAGAGGCCGCGCCATTCGCTGGAGGGGCCGACTCGATCTTGTCGTAGCGCCCGTGGGCTGAACGGCGGCAGCCATTGTGTAGGTGGGCTCGGCTGGCGGCCTCCGCGGGCGCATTTGCTCAAGAGGGCCGGCCCCCCGCCGCAGCTGCAAAGATTATTTGAATCAAAGGCGCTAGCCGCCCGGGGTGGCGACAACAGCGGACGAAGCCGCTCCACTGCCACCGACCGACGGCCCGGCCCGGGTCGAACACAAGGTCGCCACGACAGGCGCAGAGATGCCTATGAAAGGTCTCCGAGCGCCAGCGACGGTGAAGGCCATGGAGCCTCGCCGAAGGGCGCCCATGATGATGACGACGGGCGGCGGACGCCACGCCACGGCGGGGCCGTGAGGTGCGGCGTCGCGCCCCGAGAAAGGCGGCGAGGACCATCCAGGGGAGGAGGGCCGTGAAGCGCAGAGCCGCCGCGACATGAGCAGCAAAGACGTAACGCCGTGGACGGAGCCGGGCGGTACTGTGGGCGCGCGCCCACCCGCCACGCCCCCGTGGTGGATTCACGGCCCGCCATTGTGGTGGCGACGATGAGACCCGACCGCCGTGGTCGTTGCCGAAGAGCAAGCCAGCCAGACGGCAAGGTCGAGGGAGAAGCCGCGACTTGCCGAAATTATGGGTGCGCCACCGGGCGTACGGTGCTTTTTGGTGCTCCTCCCCCACGTGTCGCGATCTTATTTGCCTCCATCACGCAATTGGTTCCCACGTAGCAAGCACCGCTTTCCTATTTGCCTCCGATCGCCCCGCTTTTGACTTCCGTGTCGCCCGCTTGATGCCGACGCTCGCAGCACACAAGGTATTAACAACGCGAGATCGCTCGGCCAACCGCAGTCCACAACGATAGGTCGCCCGACAGACGCAGCGGGCCGCCATCGCACGCCGCCATCGCGATCCCAGCCTGCGCCTCTTTCGAACGCCGCCATCGCTTCCGCTGGACTCTTGCGTCTAGTGCCGCCATCGCCTTCCGTATGGGTGAAGGGCGGCATGTAGAGGGTTTACCCGACGACACGCCGTAGCAACATGGATGGAAGTGAACGAGAGGCAGTTCACATCGCCGCAGCCGGGCGGTAGGCGACATGGCTAAACCATACCCGGCGGACCGACGTTGGATCGCGAGCACGCCGATCCGCCGCCGCCGCCCCGAGGTAACTACTCCGGCTTTGCCATGTCTTAATTATTAATGCTTCTTGATTAATGCTTGACCATTACATGATCGCTCCATTCAATTCTTAATTATTAATGTTTGTTTTCTAATGATCGCCTCATGTGAAGGTCATGTTTATTAATTATTAGACTTTATGATTGCTCCTTGTTGTAGATCGAATGTTCAATCTTTGAATGAAGAGGAACAACAAATAATGCATGATGGACTAGCCGAGAATGAAGTATGTAATGAGGTAAAAAAAATTAAAAATTTGAGAGACTATATACTATTTTTATTTTATTATACTACGCCTTTAATTGATAGGAGAATCCATATGTGCAGGTGGTACGTTTGATCGAACCTAAAATTGGAATGGCTTTCGAATCTGAAAAAAGGCCTATGAGATGTACAACTAATATGCGGAAAGGTTGGGTTCAATGTTAGAAAAGAGCAAGACAAGGCGCCGCAAGGATGATAGTCTAAGTCGAAATATTTTGTTTGCAATTGGCAAGGGTACCGAAGGAATGAAAATTCACAAAGGGATGTTTCAAGGACCGGTTATGCGATGCCCGTGTGCGATTTTAGTGTCGACAAAGGAAGATGTTTGGACAAGGCAAAAGGTCGTGATAGAGCACAACCATTATCTTGCCACCCAAATAAGGCACATAAGTTGAGGTCTCAACGAGAGGTTATAGAGGCAGATAGACAATTAATTGGCAGATACGGCAGTTGGAATGAAGCCAGCCCAAGTTTTTGATTTTTGAAGGAGCATTATGGAGGGGAAGACAAAATACCGTTTTCAAAGACGGATTGCTATAATGAGATTGGTCGCGAGCGCAGCAATACTTAGAAGCCAATGATGCACAAACATTATCTGAATATCTCGTAAATAAACAGTTAGTGGATCCAACATTTTTTTATGCGATTCGGGTGGACAAGGAAACGGGTCGATAGCAAATTTCTTTTTGGGCGACGGCAGTCTATCATGGATTACAAATGCTTTGGTGATGCTCGTGTCCTTCGACACCACATTTCAAACTAATAAATTTGAAATGCCCTTTGCTCCGATTCTTGGCACCAACCACCACAAGCAAACAATCATTTTTGATGCGCCCTTATATTTGATGAGACTATTGAATCTTTTGTTTGGCTCTTTTTCGACCTTTCTAGCAAAGAATGTCCGGAAAGCACCCAAGCACAATTTTCACAGATCAAGATGCGGCAATGGCAAATGTAATTGCTTATGTATTCCCAAATACAGCTCACCGCCTTTGTTTGTGGCATATTTGCTTAAATGCCGCTAAACATCTCAGTCATGTGATTAATGCGTCAAAAAAAAAACAAGTTGAAGGACAAGTCGAGGACATATCGAGGAGAATGCGTAAGATATATCGGAGGAAAATGCAGAAGATATATCGAGGAGAAGGCGATAACAAGTTCGGGCAGATTTCAAAAGTTGTATCTATGAAGATAGGGTAGAGATTTACTTCACACGTAAATGGCATGAATTGTTGGCTAAGTACAATCTTGAGAATAACTCATGGATGGCAAACCTATATGGTTTGAGGGCAAAGTGGGCTGCAAAGATACCGTGACTCATTTACAAAGCAGATATGAACTCAACCCAACGGAGTGAAGGTATGAATAATGTCTTCAAAAAAAAAAAAAAGGGGAGACTCGGGCTTTAACTCCTTGTAGAATGTGAGAATGTTGCGCTTAGTCTAAGGTCAAATGAGTTGGATGCTGATTTTTCACCACGTCGAAAGACACCAGCCCGTACATTCCAAATCTACCAATGTTGAAGATCAATTTGAAAAAAAATATACAAGGAGAATGTATTCAGAGTTTGAGGAAGAATTTAAAAGACAGCTCACATTGTCTTGTGAATTGTTGGAAGCTACAGGGACAACCTCGACCTTCATTGTTAAGTATATGCAATCCGATCGTGGAGCAACAAAAGAGTATTGAATAAAGAAGATTTGACCATTACATGCTCTTGCCAAATGTTTGAATGCATAGGTACGTTACTATTAAAAGTTTTTAAATTACATTGTGCATTCTGTAAAATACATTATTTAAATTGGTAACTATATTTTACAGGTTTATTGTGCAAACATGCTCGAGGGTGTACAATATGAATCAAGTATATGATTTGCCATCTCAATATATACTACCTAGATGGACAAAAAATGCTAAAAGTGGATTTTACATTCGTAAAACCGAACCGAGGAGGTAGATTTGAAAACACAGTCGCACTTCTATCTCGGCAGGCCACATCTATTGCATTGAAGTGTTCGTCATCGAAAAAGAACTAATTCTTGAGTTGCGTAAAGCCTTGCATGGCGTAAATTTGAAAGCAGATACTTATCTAAGCGGTACATGAAAAAAAACAATGAGATTTCCCTACTCCTAAGGAATGTGATGGACAACCATCAAATGTTGTCATATCATTCAAAATTCCACAAGTAATAAAAGGTCCAAAGAAGACACGTCATAAAAAATATTGTTGAAAAGAACACAACGAAGAAGAAGAAGAAGGTTGCCCAAAAGAAAGGTAAATGACATATTCTATAATTTTTATCACTGTATAAAATTTATTTTAAACAATCTATTGTCATATAAATTGCATTGTAGGTGAAGTCCGGAATATAATGATGTAGAAACAAGAGATGAATATGTTGTGCCACGCCAAATAATTGTAAGACATTTACCTATTCTTATAATTTATTCCATTACATGAATGATTTATGAACACTCTATTGTGATATGACATAGGAAAATATGTTGGGTCATCTTGACTTTTACATGTTCCTTTAGTTCAAGGTGGATATGCTAATTCCATGATGCCGCACTTCAATTATTTTGTAAATCCTTCCGCAATGACTGCTTCATACATACCGGAGGATACACAAGTTTTTTAATGGGAGTCGACTCAGAATGCTACAACGCTAAAACTGCCGCTAGAGAGTTACGTTTTTGATGGAGAGGAAAATCATGAATCTATGTAATTGTGCCCTTTTAATGATTTCGGATAGTGTTACAACTTTAGCCCGTCACTGTGTATTCTGGAGAATGTATTTTATATGTCCTCGACACAAAACTTGTTTCAGTGTTTCTCAGTAACTGTTTTTTATCTTTAGACAATTGTAGTTTGACTACAATTTGATTTTTTTATCAAACTATAACTGAGCTCTATTTTGGTGTTCATCTAAGTATGTATCTATGCTTCTCATGCCTGGATGGAGACGATGCGACCGTGGATTAATGCTCCAAAATAAAAGACGGAAATGGTTCTCATTAAGTTATTATTATATATAAATGTAATCAAAATAATTTGCTTTGTGCCCTATTTATTTTTATCTGAAACATTTTCTACGCAGCTCACGAAGAGCAAGATCGGCACGTCATTATATATGGTGCACGCACTATACATAAACAATTTGATAATAACACAGAGCCGGCCTGCCATGTCTTCGTAAATCAATCTATGGGTCTACGAAAACATGACATCACACTGACGTACATACATGTTTGGGTAATAAACAATTAAGATGCAGCGCCGAGCATCTCACCCTGAGCCGCGAGCCTCTCGAACGGTTGCGGAGTCCAGACGAGTGCGTCGAGCGGGTTCGAAGCGAGCCGATGCTATGGAGCCGCGGGCGTCAAGCAGGTCGCATGGAGCCGATCGATCGGAGCGGGGACTGGCGTACGAAGCCCAATAGGAACTGGACACGTAGGCCGGCGTACGAAGCGGAAGGTACGCCACCGGCGTTCCCCATGGCTGCCACTGCCACCACGAGCCGACGACGCCGACACGACCAGCCAGTTGATAGGCCGTGTGTCCTCTCCTCTCCTGCTTCTGCTTGTGATTGTGAAGATGGATCATCGTCCTGCCCGGCCACTTGCTCATCTACTTGTTGCTCCAATACTAGTAATTCTTGCCCTGTCGTTGCCAGCGCTACCTGCTGCTTGGCGTTGGGGATGGAAGCCGTCAATGGATCACCACCGCAGCAGCGACGATGGAGCTGATAGAGGGAGAAGATGAAGAAAAAAAAAGGCGCCACGTGGTAGTCGTCGTCGTTGGTCAGAGTTGGCAAGTAGCAGACTGACTTGTTGCTGGCCGTGGCGATGGCCGTGGCCATGCTCTGTCTCTGTTTGTTGGGCGTGAGGAGGGCGAGGCGTATTTCGTCCCTCATCGCCATGACAAGGCCGACCATCTTGTGATTGTTCCTCAGGCCTGTATCAGGGTGGCGGCCGTCGGCTTGTTGTTGCATCATTGCCAATGCCATCTGCATTCCCGTCAGTGGCATCTCGATGCTGCTCTTGTTGTCGTCCACAACCACTATCGCTCGCTCCCACTGCAAATCCTCCTGCAGGCAAGGCATGCACAAGTCAAGTCAGCAACACGTACATATATACAGTACTAATGTATGGATGCTGATCTCTGCTTATCTTATTTAATAAGTACCGTACCTTGATGGCGTTGATTCGGTTGAGGATGGTCGTACTTGCCGTGGCCAGCCGGTTGGCCTCCGACATGCACGCCGCCATCTGCCATCGCCGCTGCCGGCTGCACGCCTCGGCCTCCACACCCACACCAATAACAAAGGCGTCAGCGAGGACCCTAACCCTCTCGGCGGCAACCAACTTGTACGCCCTGCTCTTGTCCCTGGCCTCCCGTGTGGCCAGCTTCGGCCACGGCAGCAGCACGGCCAGCAGCGCCGCCGCCACCCCGAGCGCCGTGCACACCACAACGTTGGCCGGGTGCAGCAGCAGCAGCGCCAAGCCACGGCTCGGCTGCCCCCTGCTTGAACCGTGCCACGTAGACTATGATGGCCTGTCCCAGCGCGATCCGCTTCGCCACCGGGCCCACCGACTCCGGCAGCGCCACCGCGAACGCCGTCAGCGCCACCACGGCCGACGTGGCCACCACCGAGTCGGCGGCGCCCGTGCGGTGCGCGAGCCACAGCGCCGCCACCGAGGGCGCGGCGCCCATGAGGGTGCCCTGCAGCGCGCTCACGCCGCCGCGCAGGGCCGTGCCCACGGTGGCGTCCGTGATGAGGATGACGGTGACCACGTAGGAGAAGGCCGGGAAGGTGATGTGGTGGCGGAGCACCGCCGGTGCGTAGAGGGATACGAGGCCCACGATGGTGCAGGCCAGGGCGGCACGGAGGCCCGACGACAGGGACGAACGCCAACGCGCCCCCATCACCAGTTGCCGCACCACATCGTCGCCGCCGCCGCCGCCTTGTGATGACGAGAACAAGGACGCTCTGCATGTGCACGGTGGCGGCGGCGGTAACGACTTTCTGTCGACCGCTAACGGCAACTGGTATGTACGTGTTGTTGCTGGTGCCATTCCTTTTCCTTTGATGTGCACGGTTGGTACGTACGCATGCGTTAGATCACGGAAGCATGCATGCATGCATGAGTTAGGCATGCAAATGCAAGTGAATGCAGCCACGCAGCGCTTGTTTACCTGTATATAGAAGAAGAAGAAGAAGAAGAAGAATAGAAGAAGAAGAAGAAGAAGAAGAAGAAGAAGAAGAAGTGACTGAGACAGGACCGTACCTAGTGACAACGTCATCCACACTGGCTGTGCTGTGCATGAGATATACACATCGATCGATGGATATAGGGTAAACCAAGTACACATGCACATAAAGTTGTGCATACCGTCAGCTAGCGTGCAAGTGCTTTCTTTGGTAGCTAGCTAGTAGATTCTTACTTTTGTAGTTTAATTTCCTAGATCATCCATCATCGCTTGATTTAACTTTTTGATTACTATATGTATATATATAGTTTAATTGGCCGGCGCGGCGGCGCACAAAAAGTAGGAGCTTGTTGCTACCAGCCCAAAACCCGGCCCATCGGCCCGCCGCGGGCCCGGTCCGAGCCCATTGACCGTTGACTGGTCAACGGTCGACCGGTCCCACCTGTCAGCGACTCCAGCCGTCCCACCTGTCATTGACCCGCAGCCGTTGCCCTCCACGTCATCGGTGACGTCATCCGAACGTCATCACGGGACCCACCTGTCAGCCAGTTCCACCGGACGCCCGTGCTTACGTCATGCTGACGTCAGCGCAGCCAACCCGAAGCTGCCACGTGCTCATATACTCCGGCTCATATATATACACACGTAAGTGAGAGTAAAGCCACAGAGTGGCAAGTGCAAGCAAGCAAGTAAGCAGGAGTATATAAGTGCGAGCGCAAAGCTGGGTAATTCGTGGTGGATGGGTTTCAATCAAGGCATATCAGGCTCAGGCAAAGCATGCATCATATACTAGCAAAGGAAAGTGGCCATTCTTGCTGCTCCACTACTTTCGGATCAAGGGGGACGTCATCGATCCATATATTGACTGACTCCTCGCTCATTCATCATCCATATATTATTCGATTCCAGCACGTATGTGTTATATATTACCAAATCTGCATGCTTTTTTATTTATTTTATCCCTGATATATATTATTATATATCACACCCAAGAGTAATGTAGATATAATCTTCGGGCTAAGATGGAGAAATTAGCCACCTCAAAGGGTTTTGTTTTTGCTTTGGACGCTATCGCTAAAAGAAGATGCATTTCTTTTTATTATAGATCTAGAGACATAGTATATAATTAAATGCATAGGAAAAGCTATATATCTAGAAAAAACAAAACAACTTATAATTTGGAACGGATGGAGTGCTAGAGATACTTGGTACGTAGGTTTCATCGAAAACAACTTAGTGAACCATCGTCCGTGAAAATGATACATGTCAATCTTTAATTTGCTATTAGGTAATGCTTGTATTAACTAGATAGACTAGATATATGTAGATAAAATACAGTGACAGAGCCTCGTACGTAGAGGCAAGAAAAGAACAACGAACATATTTTTGAGCCTCTGAAATCTTAATGCGATTCAAGGGAAAGGAGAAAAGGCTACAAATCATAATTAATTGTGACACTGTGTGATTATTTTTTGCAAAATGAAAAAAGGAAAAAGGCAGAGTATTGGAAGCAACAAATGCATGCATGCCTGGCATTGCCGGTAGCTCTAATTTCTCCCCAGCCCTCTAATTTCAGATTCACCACGTACCCTCCGCCACTGGATGTATATATGTAATACCACTCCGTTTAATTTATAGTTCGTTTGAATTTTTGACCTCAAGTTTAACCACTCGCCTTATTCAAAAAAGTTGTGCAAATATAGCCAAATTTAAGTCATTTTTTAAGTACCTTTAATTAATGAAGCATGCCACAACAAAAGAAGTTATATTTTTCATAATTTTTTGAATAAGACGAGTAGTCAAATTTAGAGTTAAAAAAGTCAAACAAACTACAAATTGGAACGGAGTGGTAGGTCGTAATTGATTGTATATATATGTATCAGGAGTATTAGAGAGGCACACGAGCTCTAGTGGCTTCCACGTCGATATATATGCATGCATGTGCATCAGTGGATACGATGGTATTTCCACTAGGGAAAGTCGGGAGTCGTCCAGTCCAGTCAAGTCGATTCTCTATTGGTTGCGAGGCGGCGAATATATAGCTCATGAAACATGCGAGAGCTTGTACGACATAAAATGGCTGCTGGCCGCATGAGGGTGCGAAAGGTTAAGCTAAAATGGCAACGACGACCCAATATACATCGGCGCTCAAAATAAAGGCACATACACATTCTAGTTGGGACAATGAAGAGATACGTATGTGTAACTAACTCCACCCAGCAGGTAACCTTTATAAAAAAATCGACCAATGTAACCTCAAAAAAATAAAATAAAAGAGGAACTCCACCCATGTTATTAGGCCAGGCAAATCTCCTCAACCGAGCATTTCCGACAGTTTCGTAAAGTCACTTCTAATGTTAATTTTTTTGGTATGATGAAAAAAAAGTAACCTTTCTCCCAGGTATAGAATTGATTTTGTGAGACACCTCTAAATATTAACTGTGATGGACATTTTTTTATGTCACGGTTAATGCCCCGATTAACCATGGCGGGCGTTTATTTACTATGACGTGCATTTTTGTTCGCTTACGGTAAATTGATTTTTCGTGGTGGGCGGATAAAAATGCCCACCAAGATAAATTTATTTTTCATGGTGGGCAACCTTAAAAGCACGTCACGTAAAAATACGGAGCTCAACAGGGTCTAGCAAGAGGACCGGCATACCGTCTCCGTATAAATATGAGCACTTAGGGTTTGTCCATCCACTCTCCCTTCCTCTCCCTCTCATTCTCACCCTTTGCACGGGCGCTGTTCTTCTTTCGCGCGGCCGCTCCCTTCAAAGACGCACGGTGCCTCGCTCCCTCCCGTCACGTGGCGGCCCGCCGCACCGCTCTCTTCCCATGCAGCAGCCGCTGCCCCTCCCTCCTCCACGCGCACGCGGATCCTCGCCAGGACCAGCGCGCGGAGCTTGGGTCTACCTCTTCCTCCCCATCTCCCTCTTCCCTCTCCATTTCCCTCACTCCTCTCTCCAGCCTCTTTGTAGGTCCTTCCCCTCCCATGGCCAGATCCGGTGCGCACGGGGAGGCAATAGTGCCACGCGCATGGGTGGTCTAGATCCAAAGAGGCCCAGCTCCCTCCTCCCGGCGGTGCTAGGGTTTGGGTTCAACTGCGGAGACGACGCCAAGATGAACCTAATCTTGGGGCGGTGGACGCCCAGCTCCCTCCTCTAGGCGCTTAGGTTTTGATCCGGCGTCGAGAACGCACCCGCCGGTGGGCTCAAGAATAAGCTTGCCGGGCGGGCTCGTGGATTTTTTATATTTTTCTAAAATGATTAACCATGACAAGCATCCTAACGTGCCTGCCATGGTGAATTTATTAACCATGATGGACACGTTAGGATGTCCATCACGGTTAATCTGAAATTAACCGTGACATCTCGCCCTGTGACGAGCCCAATACCTGCCACGTTTAATCAAAACAGCCCATAACGCAAAATAAATTATGTACTAGTGTCCAACAACTACTATCGTAACTCTCCGTTTATTCTTGTTCTAAAACTCGGTAATGCATGCTCAAAGATACGGGGAAGATTGCTACTCATCTTTCATGGCATTTTTTCTTCGACACAGGCCTCTTTAGATAGTCTCTCCAATCTCAAATACTTTTAGACACATTCATGGAGAATTACATATAGGTAAATAAAATAACTAATTACTAAGTTTAGTTTAGTTTTGCGAGACGAATCATTTGAGGCTAGTTAGGCCATAGTTGGATAATAATTACCAAATACAAACAAAAAGTGTTACAGTGCCAGAACCCAAAACATTTCGTATCTAAACAGGCCTCGTCTGCGACACCGCGTTGGAGGTTCACCGGATTTGAGTCTCCAATAATCAGTATATTTGATTCCGTTTTAGATGTTCTAGGTGTGAGTTAGCCGTTGGTGATGGCTGGTTGTGGGGTGACTAGAGGCAGCGGCAGTGTAACATAGGCATCGACCAAAAATCTTTAGGTGGGCCTATGGATGGCCAACGACTTTGTGATATTGCGCCACAGCTCTACTCCATTTCCAAGAGAAAGAATAGAACCCTTCGCCAAGCTCTATTTGCCAGCACTTGGATACGCGACATCAACCTACAGCATCCAAGTTTCTCTGCCCAGCACTTCATCGAGTACACACGTCTATGGCAAAAGACTAGATGCATCCAGCTAGGAGCAGGGACGCCAGATGCACTCACATGGAAATTCGAGGAAAAGGGAGAATATTCTGCTTCATCAGCTTACCATGCCCAGTTTATTGGTGCAACCCGCAATAACTTCGAAGCCATTATTTGGAAACCGTGGGCACCACCTAAATGCAAATTCTTCAGTTGACTTGCCATAAATGCAAATTCTTCAGTTGACTTGCCATACAAAATCGAATCTGGACTGCAGACAGGCTGGAAGTACGGAATTGGCCAAATCAGAGAATTTGTCCATTATGCAGAATATATGCGGAAACGGGCTTGCACCTTTTCAAAGACTGTAGGTTCACAAAGCACTTGTGGCGTGAAATCGCTTCATGGGCAGCAAACCACAACTTGCACCCAGACGAATGGCCGCCTAGCGATAGCCTTGAGAAGTGGTGGTCAGCCATAGCAGTTGTGCCTAGCGAAAACAGGAGAGGCCTCTGTTCGCTCATCATCTTAGTTTGCTGGGAAATCTGGAAGGAAAGGAATGCGAGAATTTTCCATAGATCTGAGTCCACAAGCTTTGGGGTTCTTCAGAAGATTAAGGAAGAAGTGAGAATGTGGATCATGGCAAGAGCAAAGCACCTCGATAGTCTCTTTTTTCACCATCGCCTTCAGTTTTGATTGTCACTCTCGGAGTGTTCTTTTTTCTTCTTTGTCTTTCTCTTTGTGCAGTTTTCTTTTGGTTGTAGTTAAGTTTGTACTTGCCTGTCTGGGCGCTCCCTTCTTTTTAATATAGCGGGCAGCTCTCCTGCCAGTTCTTTCAAAAAAAATATATATACCTTTGGTTTTTTTTAGTGTAATTTTTTAAAAAATGTTGGTGATGGTTTTTCTTTTTGTTGTCTCCATTGTTTATTAATTAGAAATGTTGCAAACTCGTACTTCTAGAATTTAATGATGTGTGGCTGCAATCAAACGCTGTACACGCGCGAACGCGTCCTCACAGACAGAGACATCGTCCCTAGGCTGCAACGAATGAACATGTACGTCCACCAGACAGCTCGCTTGACCTTTGGGTGCATGGAAGGGAAAAGAGAGGGGCACTGGGCATATCCATGTACAAATATATATGATGACGTCTGACTACCTAAATTCTTCGATCTCATGGCCATCGTGGCCGGCATACCAAGAACAAAGTTAGTTAAAGACACCCAGGACACGCACACGGGCACCATATATTCCCATCCCCCAAACACTTCTCTCTCTCTCTTTTGTATGGTCGACTGCATGCTTGCCTAGTTCATTAGGTCAGTCTCAATGGAGGGTTTCATGGTGTTGTTTCCAAGATCGCCATGTTATGTAAAATAGTATGAAACATGTATGAAACCCTCACTCTCAATGGAGAATTTCATTCCACAGTTTCATTGACATTTAATTCCATGACTCAAAGAGACTAGGTAACCGTGCCTGGAGAGTTTCATCCCCATGAAACTTTCTCCTTCTCTCTCCTCTGGGTTTCATGCAAAAAGGTGATGTGGCACCCTATTTAATGTGCATGAAACCCTTCATGAAACCCCATTGAGACTGGCCTTATCGAACACTACCAAAAAAAAGATTTTGTGCATGCTTGTTTAGTTCACTATCGGACACTACTAAAAATGATTTTATATGTCCTTTTAGATTTCTTTAACACGGTTTAAATAAACGTCATGGTTAATTCCTCAACTAACTATGTCAGTTTTTTAAATTAACCACGATGGTTAAAAAAACTGTCATGGTAAATCGATTTACCCAAAAAAACAGCCATGTTAAATGCCCCATTTTAGTGACGGTTAATTTATAAAGGTCCGTCATAGTTAAAAAGGTGACGTGCATTCTAACTTAGTAAAGCCCACCTCAGCCCGATAAATGACTCCGAGTATATATACTCCAGCTCTAGGGTTTCACTCCCACTCCTCCACTCCCTCGGCCACTCCACTCAGCAAGACGCACCATCACTCTTCTCTCCCTTCCTTTCTCTCTGATGGCTCTCCCTTCTTCTCTCTTCGATGACCGCTGGAGTCTATGCTCATTTGCACTTGTGCGCAGGCACGCGGTGGCGGCATGGGTTCGCGATTGTGTGGCGGTGGCACGGCGACCCAGCGCCGCGGCCAGGGGCACAACCACGCAGGCGCGCGACAACTTGGCGGCTCGGGCCCAAGCTTGCTGCGCGGCATCTCCTGATCTAGCAGCGGATTTAGCCCCTGCATATGAGGATCTACCGGCGGCGGCGGCGGCGGTGACCAAGCCCATACCAGGCCCATTAGGGTTAGATTTGAGTGTTTTATATTAATTGTGGGAATTTTTTTAAAAATGCCATAATTAGTATTTATCGTAGGTTTTTTGTGGTTAGAAAACTGCCACGGTTATTCGATCGATTAGCCAAGGCATTCTGTTCGTGGTGATCACAAAAACTGCTACCGTTAATCAAAAAAACTGCCACCGTTAAGCTTTTCAGTAGTAGTGGGATTCAGCTGCTTTTGCACTCGGCAAACACCAAAACACTCAACAAAAGGCTTTGCCAAGTGGCACCCACGACATAGCTCACTTGGCAAAAAATTGTGATTCCAAAGATCTCTTTGCCAAGTGCTTTTTGTCATGCACCGAGTGCCTAAACGACCCTTGACAAAAACAAATTGATGTGGAATTGTGACGGAGGCTTTTCTTTGAGTGCACTGGCCGGAGCTACTTGGAGAACTCGTCGAATTTGCCAAGTGTCATGATCAATGTTGATCATCAATCAATTTGCATTTTGCAAATATATTTGCAAGTTCTCAGTGGCCAAACAGATATTTTCTCTTGAGATGGTATACAGGAGGCAGACATAAGCAAATATTTAACAAACAACTATTATGCCAAACATGCGTTTTCAAAATTGCAAATAACATTCCCCAAGAAAAGAGTAGAACTAATAATCTCACTAGTAGCAAGTGTAACTCTATGTTCCTCAGGTACTAGATGTTAATTAACTCTATGTTCCTCCGATAGCCCGGCCGGCTTGGTGGCTGGGCCGGCACCATGCTGGGCCCATCACTGCCATATGTTCGGCACATTAGGAATGCTCACCACAGTTAATCATCATGAACCATGATGTGTGCCCAAATCCGCATGCCACGGTTAATCTGTTAACCATTGTAGGCCTTTATAAACTATCTGCCATGTTAATATGGATTAAGCATGGTGGGCATGTAAAGGTGCCCGCTGCGGCTAACTCATTTATTGAGGCGGGCAAATCATGCGCCTAAGATTGTTAAATTTTGGGTTTTGTCTTACAAATCATTTATGTAGTTTGAAGATATATGGATTTGAACATACCGATAGAACTTTTACGCACAATAAGTATGCATATAATTTTAAGTAATTATCGATCAAAGTCCTAATGCCCTATTTTAAAACAGCGGATAATTAAGTATCGTTATGTGTGCACTTTTGCTGGGGCTTTTTTTTTGAAAGATCTAATTTCTTGGCATATACTAATAAGTGAAAGGTCCTTGTTTGGTTTTGGTAATTGAGTGGCAACATTAGGTGGACTAATAATGTATGATGCAGATATACATAGGTGATTAGTCCACAAGTGATGGTGAGAAGGAACTCATTGCATATGTGACATGACATGGAGTCATGTGACCAAGATGATGAAGATCAAGACAAGGCTTGGCTTGATGGACCGGTTGCAATGGTGAAGGGCAAGTTGAGGCTTTGGAGCGATGTACCATGAGACGGTGAAGCTTGAGCAAGACTTGGCGTCGATGGACCGAAGTGACAGTGAAGAGCGGGCAAGTCAAGGATCGATGGATCAACAAGGTCATGTGATGATATGGAGTGGATCATATCTTTCTTGATCGTGTCGGTGCATGTGTTCCATTGGCACATTGGAGGAGATGAGGAAATGGAAATGCACAAAGCAAAGGTATAACCTAGGGCATTTCATTTCACCGGTCTAATGTTGAGTAGAGAAGTTCTTGACCGGATTTAGGATAGATGGCCGTACTATCAAGAGGGGCAAACTTGCTTGCATATCGGTCATCTAGTGTAACTTGTGCGATCTAACTTTGCGACGTGTTAGGATCGAGTGGCGCGGTGAGTGCAAGTGAAAATCCTTTGAAAATGATTGTGAAAATGCTAACACACATGCATATGAGGTTGTACACTTGGTGGTGTTGGCACATTTGCAAAGGAGAAGGTGTTGGAGATGAAAAGAAGAGTTTTCGGTGTTCTCCGGAAACGTGGTTGGCTCTTGGAGTGGAATACTGCTTTGCTCCATAGAGCTTTGGATCAAGAGCATATGTGGGTTGTATTCCCCTCTGAATTAGCTTTCCAACGAGTCCAAGATCACCGAAAACGGAGTTCGGATGAAGGAGATATTGCCGTTTTACCGAGCGAAGGTCGGCGACCGGACGCAGTGACCTGCGCGTCCGGTCATGACCGGACCGTCCGGTCCTCAGCGTCCGATCAGTGTTTTTCGCGCGAAAAAGTGACCGTTGGAGAGGGGCATTGAGGGGCTATTGACCGGACGCGTCCGGTCAGTTTCCCGGGCGTCCGTCGAGAGGCCCGTCACGCCCGTAGAGGTTTTTTCGGGCGCGTTTTCGCGACCGGACGCGTCCGGTCGATGTGAACCTGACGCCGGAGCATCCGGTCAGTGCGAAAAGTGCCCAGTGAAGGGGTATAACGGCTAGTTCCTTGAGAGGGGCTATTTATACCCAAGTTGGCCGGCCATGGGAGTGAAGCTAGCACCTTGGGGACTTTGTGTCCTTGCTTAGAGAGTGCTTGGGAGCCCTCTACTCACGTGTGCAAGAGATTGATCATTCGATTGAGTGAGTGAGCGATTCTAGTGCGGTTGCATAGCGAGATTGCATCGAGTGGCACTAGGTGTTCGTGTTGCAAGCCGGATTGCTTGTTACTCTTGGAGGTTGCCACCTCCTAGATGGCTTGGTGACGAGAGGCTCCGTGAAGCACGCCAAGGAGATTGTGCGGTGCTCCGGAGAAGAGATTGTGAGGGGTTTTGTGCTCACCCCTCGGGAGATCGCAAAGGGCAACTCTAGTTGAGATCGTGGCCAAGAGGGTCCCCATCGTGTGATTGCTTCTTGCGAGCCCCTTGAGTGGGAGTTGGCCGAGAGTGCCATTTCTTGCGATAAGCATAACGTGGGTGCACCGCCACAACGAGGATTAGGGGGAAGTTGGCAAGCTTCTCGATACCTCGGTAAAAATCACCGTGTCAACTTGTGTCTACTCTTCTCGGTGGTTTGCATTCTCCGTTCACAAGCATTGTATTTACATTCTTATATATATATATATATATATATATATATATATATATATATATATATATATATATATATTGTGCTTGTGTAGTTGCTCTTGCAATTAGAAGCGTGTGTTGCTCTCTAATTGCCTTCTTGCTTGTGTAGCATAGAAGTAGTGATCTTAGTATAACTAGTTTGCTTGTGTAGCTTATCTAGTTGCTCTCATTTAGTTTGTGTAGCTAAGCAAGTTGAGCTCTTGGTTTTGGATTGTGTATCCATTGTCCTTGAGCATCTAGTGAGCTTAGGTTTGGCTTTGTGATTTGCTTACTAGAATTGTGTAGGAGCTCCCCCGGTTTGTGAAGTACTAGTGCTTAGGTTTGTGTGGCTTGGCATTAGAATTGTTAGGAGAGCTCTAGCTAGCCCGGCACTCCATTTGCTTTATGTAGGATCTTTTTGGAGGTGCCTTAGAGTTATAGTTAGAGGGGTGTAGTCTTGGCTAAGCGAATAGTTTAATTTTCGCTTAAGTTTTGCTTAGCCGGTGCGATTAGTTTTAAGAAGGACTATTCACCCCCCTCTAGTCCATCATCTCGACCCTTCAATAAGAGAGAATAGACTTTACGACAACATAGCGTGTCCACCTACAGAAGACAGCTACAGGGCTAAGAGTCTCATGCACACACAATAAAGTAAACGACGACCCAACCTGGAAACGAAACAGGAATTCCTAGACAACAAGACCGAGTTGAAATCCACAAGAACGCCTTCACGGAGGTTACGACGTCCAAGCGCCGATGTCCAAGGGAGGACCGGGTTTTCACCCATGGATAATGTTGCAGACATGACGCCCCCAATCGGGAAATCGGCACCCATAGACGTCGCCGTCTCCAAGCTTTGTCCCTAGTAACTGCAGCACTGACGTCACCCCAGATGCCAGATCCCAGCTAGTCTCCATCGTCGTCACTGTCAGCCAAACCTGCAGGGGGCTATCCTAAGGGCACCGACACGCTAGCCATGCACGAAGCCGCAAAGATGCGTCAGCCACCCCGCCAGCCAGATGACCTATGGAGCACCATCCTTACTCGTCCACCTACTGCACGTCGAAGTCGATGTCGACCGCCACCGTCTGGCACCCGCATCCAACATAGCCAGTCGCCTACGGCAACCGTCTGCACGCATGCCCCGCCACTGTGGTCGCCGCGCCTAGCCCACGGGCCCAGATCCAGGCACGAGGGAGGAGAATCTGGGACCCCAAAGCCCCGGATCCAGCCTGGGGGCGCCGGATCCGACTGCCAGGGCACTGAATCTAGTCGCCTAGGCCCGTGGTTGAGCCAGACCAGCCCCGCCGACGCCGCCAAGCGAGGAGGAAAGGGGGCAGCGGAGGTAGAAGAAGAGAAACTCACCGTCGTCGCCACCCTACGCCCACCCGGCCACCGATATCGGTGATGTCACGGTTGGGGCCCTTCACCCTCACCGAGCCCCATGTGGCTACAGGCGAGGCGACGTCGCGCCGATCCGTGCCACCAGATAGGGCGGGGCCCGCTGCCGCCATCCCGGTGGGCCGCACAGCCTTGCTAGCAGCGTGCTCCGGCTGTGGCGAAGCGGGAGAGGGGAGGGAAGGTGTCACGACGGCTAGGGTTTCCGCCTGGGCTGTTGCTGGGGCTTTTCATTAGTTGTAGATAGGATGTAGCTAGATTGCTGCAGCAATCCTTATACTTCATCAAGATATACCACAGCCCAATAATGATTTGATTTCATATATATCATTTGATCTATTTCTTAATAATATATGAATCAATTTTTGAAGTCAGGCTAACTTTATAAAAAAAGTTACAATATTTATAATATAAAATGAGCGCCTTATGAAAACATTTTTATGATAAATCTAATGATACTGATTTGATAACATAAATCTTCAAATTCAGTCAAAGTTCAAAACTTTAACTTAAGACAATTCTAGAAATAATCTATTCTTTTAGAGATAAGGGAGTAACTCAGTATGTGTATGTATGACTGACATGTGTGTATCCATCACCAAATTAAATGGTTCTATGAAGAATTGCAAGCAAAGCAGCTATTTGTTGCCGGCGTGCTGCGGGACGTCGTGCCTAGCCTTTACGCTCCAGCGACAACGGTAGCTCCTCCCCGGTCGGGTGGATGACGCCGTCGTGGTTGGATCGGATGATCCGTTGTGGAGCATAACTTGAGGTACCTTCGGTAAAACGGGCATAACTTTTCGCTCGGTTGTCCGTTTTTTTGAAATTTTTATGGTAGACTCTCAACTCGATTCTAGTTTTACCTTCAGAAGCTCCGCCGTTCAGAAAAATCTCAAAAAATGAAAAAAATCAGGAATATAAAGAAAAAAGGGTTTTGAAGTGTTTTTCTTTTTCTCGAATTATTTGACGTGCTTTTATCCCACTTCTGGCCAACTCGCCTCGCTCGATTTAGGCCGGAATGGTGCTAACGGTCGTCCGTAACACATATGGTCCGGAAAAACTAGATTTTAACGGGAAAAAGTTGATCAAATAGGGCCGTTACCCATCGGGTGTGCCTCCCACAAGCATAACTTGAGGTACCTTTGGGTAAAACGGGCATAAGTTTTCGCTTCGGTTCGGTTTTTTTTTTTTTGAAATTTTTATGGTAGACTCTCAACTCGATTCTAGTTTTACCTTCAGAAGCTCCACCGTTCAGAAAAATCTCAAAAAAAATGAAAAAAATTGGGAAAATAAAGAAAAAAGGGTTTTGAAGTGTTTTTCTTTTTCTCGAATTATTTGACGTGCTTTTTATCCCACTTCTGGCCAACTTGCCTCCATTCGATTTAGGGCGGAATGGTGCCAACGGTCGTCCAGAACACATATGGTCCGGAAAAACTAGATTTTAACGGGAAAAAGTTGATCAAATAGGGCCGTTACCCATCGGGTGTGCCTCCCACAAGCATAACTTGAGGTACCTCTGGTGAAAACGGGCATAACTTTTCACTTTCGGTTGTCGTTTTTTTTTTGAATTTTTATGGTAGACTCTCAACTCGATTCTAGTTTTACCTTCGAAGCTTCGCCATTCAGAAAAAATCTCAAAAAAAATGAAAAAAAATGGGAAAATAAAAAAAAAGGGTTTTGAAGTGTTTTTCTTTTTCTCGAATTATTTGACGTGCTTTTATCCCACGGTGGTCAACTTGCCTCCATTCGATTTAGGCCGGAATGGTGCTAACGGTCGTCCGTAACACATATGGTCTGGAAAAACTAGATTTTAACGAGAAAAAGTTGATCAAATAGGGCCGTTACCCATCGGGTGTGCCTCCCACAAGCATAACTTGAGGTACCTTCGGTAAAACGGGCATAACTTTTCGCTCGGTTGTCCATTTTTTTTGAAATTTTTATGGTAGACTCTCAACTCGATTCTAGTTTTACCTTCAGAAGCTTCGCCGTTCAGAAAAATCAAAAAAAAATGAAAAAATCGGAAAAAAAAGAAAAAAGGGTTTTGAAGTGTTTTTCTTTTTCTCGAATTATTTGACGTGCTTTTATCCCACTTCTGGCCAACTTGCCTCCGTTCGATTTAGGGCGGAATGGTGCTAACGGTCGTCTCAGAACACATATGGTCCGGAAAAACTAGATTTTAACGGGGAAAAAGTTGATCAAATAGGGCCGTTACCCATCGGGTGTGCCTCCCACAAGCATAACTTGAGGTACCTTGGTAAAAACGGGCATAACTTTTCGCTTCGGGTTGTCCATTTTTTTTTTGAAATTTTTATGGTAGACTCTCAACTCGATTCTAGTTTTACCTTCAGAAGCTTTTGCCATTCAGAAAAATATCAAAAAAAATGAAAAAAAAGGAAAATAAAGAAAAAAGGGTTTTGAAGTGTTTTTCTTTTTCTCAATTATTTGACGTGCTTTTATCCCACTTCGGTCAACTTGCCTCCGTTCGATTTAGGCCGGAATGGTGCTAACGGTCGTCCGTAACACATATGGTCCAGAAAAACTAGATTTTAACTGGAAAAAGTTGATCAAATAGGGCCGTTACCCATCGGGTGTGCCTCCCACAAGCATAACTTGAGGTACCTTCGGTAAAACGGGCATAACTTTTCGCTCGGTTGTCCTTTTTTTTGAAATTTTTATGGTAGACTCTCAACTCGATTCTAGTTTTACCTTCAGAAGCTCCGCCATTCAGAAAAATCTCAAAAAAAATGAAAAAAAATCAGGAAAATAAAGAAAAAAGGGTTTTGAAGTGTTTTTCTTTTTCTCGAATTATTTGACGTGCTTTTATCCCACTTCTGGCCAACTTGCCTCCGTTCGATTTAGCATAGGGAATGGTGCTAACGGTCGTCCAGAAACACATATGGTCCGGAAAAACTAGATTTTAACGGGAAAAAGTTGATCAAATAGGGCCGTTACCCATCGGGTGTGCCTCCCACAAGCATAACTTGAGGTACCTACGGAAAAAAGCGGGCATAACTTTTCGCCGGGTTGTCCGTTTTTTTTTTGAAATTTTTATGGTAGACTCTCAACTCGATTCTAGTTTTACCTTCAGAAGCTCTTCCATTCAGAAAAAATCTCAAAAAAAAAAAAAAAAAAATCGGGAAAATAAAAGAAAAAAGGGTTTTGAAGTGTTTTTCTTTTTTCTTGAATTATTTGACGTGCTTTTATCCCACTTCTGGTCAACTTGCCTCCATTCGATTTAGGGTTGGAATGGTGCTAACGGTCGTCCAGAACACATATGGTCCGGAAAAACTAGATTTTAATGGGAAAAAGTTGATCAAATAGGGCCGTTACCCATCGGGTGTGCCTCCCACAAGCATAACTTGAGGTACCTTTTGGTAAAACGGGCATAACTTTTCGCCGATTGTCCTTTTTTTTTTTTTGAAATTTTTATGGTAGACTCTCAACTCGATTCTAGTTTTACCTTCAGAAGCTCCGCCGTTAAGAAAAAAATCTCAAGAAAAATGAAAAAAAATCAGGAAAATAAAGAAAAAAAGGGTTTTAAAGTGTTTTTTTTTTCTCGAATTATTTGACGTGCTTTTTATCCCACTTTGGCCAACTTGCCTCCGCTCGATTTAGGTTGGAATGGTGCTAACGGTCGTCCGTAACACATATATGGTCCGAAAAACTAGATTTTAACGGGAAAAAGTTGATCAAATAGGGCCGTTACCCATCGGGTGTGCCTCCCACAAGCATAACTTGACGTACCTTCGGTAAAACGGGCATAACTTTTCGCTCGGTTGTCCGTTTTTTTTGAAATTTTTATGGTAGACTCTCAACTCGATTCTAGTTTTACCTTCGAAGCTCCGCCATTCAGAAAAATCTCAAAAAAAAAAAAAAAAATTGGGAAAATAAAGAAAAAAAGGGTTTTGAAGTGTTTTTCTTTTTTTCTCGAATTATTTGACGTGCTTTTATCCCACTTCTGGCCAACTTGCCTCCGCTCGATTTAGGCAGGGAATGGTGCTAACGGTCGTCCATAACACATATGGTCCGGAAAAACTAGATTTTAACGGGAAAAAGTTGATCAAATAGGGTCGTTACCCATCGGGTGTGCCTCCCACAAGCATAACTTGAGGTACCTTCGGTAAAACGGGCATAACTTTTCGCTCGGTTGTCCGTTTTTTTTGAAATTTTTATGGTAGACTCTCAACTCGATTCTAGTTTTACCTTCAGAAGCTCTTCCATTCAGAAAAATCTCAAAAAAAATGAAAAAAATCGGGAAAATAAAGAAAAAAGGGTTTTGAAGTGTTTTTCTTTTTCTTGAATTATTTGACGTGCTTTTATCCCACTTCGGTCAACTTGCCTCCATTCGATTTAGGAATGAATGGTGCTAACGGTCGTCCGAAAACACATATGGTCCTAAAAAAACTAGATTTTAACGGGAAAAAGTTGATCAAATAGGGCCGTTACCCATCGGGTGTGCCTCCCACAAGCATAACTTGAGGTACCTTCGAAAAAACGGGCATAACTTTTCGCTCGGTTGTGTTTTTTTTTTGAAATTTTTATGGTAGACTCTCAACTCGATTCTAGTTTTACCTTCGGAAGCTCCACCGTTAAGAAAAATCTCAAGAAAAATGAAAAAAAATCAGGAAAATAAAGAAAAAAGGGTTTTAAAGTGTTTTTCTTTTTCTCGAATTATTTGACGTGCTTTTTTATCCCACCCGGGCCAACTTGCCTCCGCTCGATTTAGGTTGGAATGGTGCTAACGGTCGTCCGTAACACATATGGTCCTGGAAAAACTAGATTTTTGGGGAAAAAGTTGATCAAATAGGGCCGTTACCCATCGGGTGTGCCTCCCACAAGCATAACTTGAGGTACCTTTGGTAAAACGGGCATAACTTTTCGCTCGGTTGTCCTTTTTTTTGAAATTTTTATGGTAGACTCTCAACTCGATTCTAGTTTTACCTTCAGAAGCTCCGCCATTCAGAAAAATCTCAAAAAAAAATGAAAAAAAATCGGGAAAATAAAGAAAAAAGGGTTTTAAAGTGTTTTTTTTTTCTCGAATTATTTGACGCGTGCTTTTTTATCCCACTTCGGTCAACTTGCCTCCGTTCGATTTAGGTTGGAATGGTGCTAACGGTCGTCCGTAACACATATGGTCTGGAAAAACTAGATTTTAACGGGAAAAAGTTGATCAAATAGGGCCGTTACCCATCGGGTGTGCCTCCCACAAGCATAACTTGAGGTACCTTCGGTAAAACGGGCATAACTTTTCGCTCGGTTGTCCGTTTTTTTTTGAAATTTTTATGGTAGACTCTCAACTCGATTCTAGTTTTACCTTCAGAAGCTCCGCCATTCAGAAAAATCTCAAAAAAATGAAAAAAATTGGGAAAATAAAGAAAAAAGGGTTTTGAAGTGTTTTTCTTTTTCTCGAATTATTTGACGTGCTTTTATCCCACTTCGGTCAACTTGCCTCCGTTCGATTTAGGCCGGAATGGTGCTAACGGTCGTCCGTAACACATATGGTCCGGAAAAACTAGATTTTAACGGGAAAAAGTTGATCAAATAG